>AWOL01S0003190.1:124038-193902 GCA_000715115.1 Nicotiana otophora | reverse complement strand
CAGCCACAAAAAAAAGTTGCAAATGACTGGAGAACCCTAGCTGTGAAAATCTACATGTACAAACAAAAACTGTGATAGCTTGAAAAAGCTGGAACGAAAGGAAGAAAGAAGGAAAACAGGAAAATTATATATCGAAAGAGAAAAGTGGATGATTTCTCACTTTCTGTTCTTTCGATTGAACCAGAATCCAAATCATCCTCTTTTCAACTTTGCTTATTTTTCATCTTTTACGGTCAATATTTGATATTTTTATTTCCCTTTACGATTCATGTCAAGTTATACTACGTATCCTTAGAACTACATACAAATTCAACTCTATCTATTTTTCGGGTAAACACTTATTTTGTGGTATTAGTTACTTAATGGCAACAAACTGGTAAAGATTGCATTACAAAAGAAGAATGTTGAGTTCCTGACAGCCGGAGGTTCAGTGGGTTATTTTCACCACAATTCCCCTTCTACTTTCTGTGAGTTTGTGTCACAAAATGAGAAGAAATTGGTCTCATGTTGTAATTCATTTTTATTGAAGTGGTTTCTTTTGACAATATTTAACCAATGGAACTTACTGGTTGTTTTGTTATCCACTGCTTTAAATTCTTTTGCGTTGCCCTTCTCTTGCTAATCTCTTTTCCTGCTAAGAGGTTGCATACATTTATCAGGATTCAAGAAAATGACTTAAGACTCATTTGTTATTTTTCCCTTTCTTCTGTCTCCTCTATGTTTGAATTAGTTAATAAATCTTCTTTCATTTTCATTTTGCATTCTCAAAGTTCTATTTGCTGATATGCCATGTGCTTACATCAGGTATGCAGCAAATGTGCCTTGAAAAATACATGCAAGTTTGTGAATTATTGCGTCCGGAAAGGTCCTAGCAATAATTTATAGTTGGCTGTTGTAATCAGGGGTTATTATATAGGTTATCCTTCCCAAAATTTATTTTGATTGAGTATGGAGTTTAAGAGTAAAAGAAGACTTTATAAATTTATAGTCTAAAACAAACTATAAAAATTTGTGTGATTAAAAATTATTTTATTCAAGGATAAAAAAAATTAAGTTGATTTATTACTCATATAGAATTTTTTTATTAACTAAAAAACATAATGTCATATAAATCAAGATATTAGAGAGTACTCTGTATGTGTTGGAGTCAGTGCCTTCGCAGTTGGTGGCACCTGATGCTTCTGTCAGTCAGTTGCTGAATGACATATTGACATCGTCAGTCTTGTGCATAGGAAATGTGTATACGTTTTATCAACTTTCTCCTTGATTATATAGTTCAACCATGTACTCACTAGTATGATCTTCCTTGAGCTTCTAATATCTGAAGGTGTGACACATTAACACTTTGTTGAACTTATACCGACAAAAATGTATAGTATTAAAGTATCTAGTTGAATATAAAGTTCAACCATTACTATGTTCTGAGCGGCCAGGAAAATTATGCGTGAAAATGTTTATTTGTGCTCTTTATTCGTCACTGATAAATTACTACTATGTGGTATAGACGCCACATCTTGTCTCCTTCTGTATAATCAGCAACATGTATAAACTGAGATAAATTGCCTCATGAGAATGTTCATTGAGTATATAAGCACGCTAGAGCAGTGGCGAAAATCAAGAATTTCGCCGGGGCGTTGAAATTTGAAAAAAGTAAAAAAACAATTTCGATAAAGATGTTCAATATATTTTATATACCTCTAAAATCTAATATTTCATCTATATACAGTATAATTTTAATGACCAAGAATGGTCAATTAGGACTATGTAGCTTCGCCCCTGCTCTAGAGTATAAATTAGAGGCAGAGTCAAATGTAAAGTTAATAAGCTCGAAATTATAGTCCGTTTAAATTATTGAGTTTTAAATTGCTAATATTTTATATATTTAAAGAATTTTTTAAGACAAATACAAAGTTTGAATTAAAGCTATTGGATTTGACCGAACCCGTGTTCCGCACAGTAGCTACGCCTCTTGTATACATGTGAGGTTGGAAATGCACCTTTTTAGTTACCTTTCTTTGCTTTCTTTACCGTTGAAGGAAAAATAGTGTATGATTGAATATGATAGTGGAGAACATCTAGGTAAAAAATGGAGGAGAGATAGTGTATGATTGAATGGGGATAATGCAGAAACCCACCAAGGTGATAAATGAAGGAAAAGTAGTGTATGATTGAATGAGAGAGTGGAGACCACCAATTACCAAAGTGATGAATTGATGGACATAAAGGCATTGATGGGGTTTGCTTTGCCTTTATGATTTTTTCAGGTGTGACACTGCCCCTAGGCCTTAGTAGCCATAATGTAAGAGGAGTCCATCATAATTATGGAATTATCGGCTTTGATCTAGGACTTTATATCAGCAGATGAAAGTCTAGTGAGCTTTATACCTTGGTATAAATTTGACTGGGAGGACGATGAAAAGTGAACATAGTAGTTGTTTCTGGCTAAAGTTAACAAAGTGAAAGGTGAGTCTAAGGCTTTTCTTAAAGGGTCTTTGTTCAATAATATTCTTCGGACTCTCTGTTTAAATTCTATTCCAGCTAATGGATTTTTTTTCTTATATCGATTTCATAAATCAAACTAAATTAAAGGGACAACAGCTTAATACTATAACAACAACAACAACCCAGTAAAATACTATTGATGGGGTCTGGGAAGGGTAGTGTGTACGCAGACCTTACCCCTACCCCGAAGGAGTAGAGAGGCTGTTTCCGAAAGACCCTAGGCTCAAAAAAAAAAAAAAAAAAATGACAAAAAGGAGACAATATTAGTATCACAACAACAATCATAGGATAAATAGGAACACCATGAAATCCAGAAGAAAGATGCAAAGCAAAGGGAGACAATATTAGTAAATATTAGTATCACCACAACAATCCTAACGAAAATAGGAACATCATGAAATATAGAAAAAAGATGCAAAGCAAAAGCGAGCTTAATACTATAAGAGTAAGAGATATTATTTCCTTCCTTCGCTCCGTTACATAGGTAACTTTCTTTTCTAACTAAGAAATTAAAGTTGCAAATCCTTTATATATATATATGATTGCAAATAAGTTTTCCTTTCAATTCCTTTGTTTTTTTCTTCTCATAGTTCATATTTCAAGCGGTGAATATCTCATACCAACCAATGTTGCATAAAATGAGACTATTAAATCAATGGTCAATTAATCTAGTAGAGTAAAAGTTGTATAGTGCTTGTCATTAAGGGTGAAGCAATGTTTGTCGAAGATCGGAAAATTATACTCTTATGTGTATGCTATTTATATAGGTGAATAATATCTCTATTATGGTTGAATTCCTTAGATAAAAAAAAAGAGGTATTTTTTTTAGTCTCTCCGCCATCGCTTGCCATTCTCTTTTCTGTCATTATAGCGATGCAGTCCAAGTATGCCTTTCGATATGATATAATTGATGTTGGCAAAAGCATTTTCGTCTTGGCATCTTGCGGATCTACATGATTTATGGGGTTGTTTTCTCATCATTTGGTGTGTAATGGTGCTGTATCAAGATTTTTAAAAACAAAACAAAAGCAAATAGGTTTGCCAAGTTGGTGGCAGGCAGATCCATCTGCAATGAGAGCCTACTTCTCTTTTTGTTACTATAATGTACATATTGGTCCCCAATGATCAGACTTACCATCTGACACACCCCCTTAGTCCTACATTAAAACAGACCCCAACGGTCCCAATCTAATCTTACAGCTAACTAGACTCTTGTTAGTGGACTAACCCAGAGGCAGGCACGTGCTCAATGCTCGCCCCTCCCCCCTCGCCCCCCAAATTGCCCTTTTGGTGCTTTCTTGTCATGCTCCCTCCCTTCTAATTTTTGATTGCACTACGGAAATAAGTAATCAGTGGTGGAGCTAAAGGTAAGGAAGATCCCTTCTTCTAAAAATTACATTGTGCAAGTCGGGTAAGTATGATATTACTGCTAAACTAACATTATATTCAATTAAATAATATCACATGAAATGAATTGGATAAATTATATATATCACTTCCTCCGTTTTAAATTAAGTGTCTTAGTTTGATTAGACATGGAGTTTAAAAAAATAAGAAAAACTTTTAAATATTTTGAACTTAAATCAAAGATGTGTATATTGTACCAATATATCCTTTGAATCTTACCATCTTAAACATTTCATGTAGGATGCTAGATTTAAAGAGTTACTAAACATAAAAAGAGATATTCTTTTTTTAAAGTAAGATACTAAAATTAATTTGAAATGACGTCGAATAGCCACTTTAAAAGGCTGTTATTTAGGAATTAGTCAATGTCTCATGAATTTTGATTTTTAGTTTAATTTTGATGGACACAAATATTCTGAATTGACCTGAAATTAAGATTTATAATTTAAATTTTTAAGGTAAAATAAGTATTGGCTAATTCTTGAATAGTTGCCCTAAGAATGACAGTTTGTACTCCCCATAGATAGAGAAAGATCTAACATCTTATGTTCTGTCAGTCTAAGTTAGAGATCAAAAGTATTACGTAGTTAATGGTTGGATAGTATACAAGGGTCATTTTAGCTTTTAAGAACACAATTCCAACATCTAAAAAAAATAACACGAGCACACAATTTGTGCCTTTCTTGCAGTCGCGCCGGTGTTGGGCTCACTGTTTGTTTATTTATAGGTAGGGAGAGAAAAGTAAACAAAATGGGCCAATGTTTGTGCCTTTTGTTGACTAGGAAATTTATGATACGGTACTTTACACAAGGGGATCACGTGAAAGTGGCAGTAATCGAGTCCTCTCGCGTGCTTGTTAGGGCCACTTCGGTCTCGTCAAATTGTTGATGGCTAAAACCTTCAAGTACGTGCGCCGAACTCTGTCACGTGTGAAGTTTTCCTCTGCATTTGATTATTTCTTTTTTCCTTTTTTTACATTAAATTTAGGGGGTTGGTTAGAGGGAAATGTTGGAGTCGTTGGCACGTGACGCGGTTGCGTCATTCTTCGTGCAAGTGGTTCCCTTTATAAAGGTGAAACTGGATCCATAGGTTAGTCTGGTTCCCAATAAAATAAATTGAGTTAGGGATGCGACCTCAAGAAATCAAAATTAAGATAAGGGACTCATCGAGTCAGGCACCGGGGTATGCTATCCGCTCTTAAGTATATCGAGGTCATGATTTCGGGATCGGTCCAAATCCCAAGAGACGTCGAAAAGTATTATTGAGCATTCGAACACGATTAACGGAAGGCCATAATATCCGTGACCAACCGGATATCACAGAGCATATCTCTGCACGTACCGACAAGAATCCAATAATCAGTTTAACGTGAAATTTTTTACTTTTTATAAAATTGTACTCAGTGTAAAACTCTTCTACTATATAAAGGGAAGTCTGACTATTCATTAAAGATATTGTAATAGGCATCCCAAAGCAATACACTATTATTTTCACTGTAATTCATAGCTCTTTTTCTTGTTCATCAGTACCGGCCATTGTGAGTCCGGATCGAGGGTGAATATTTCACTAATGCTGGAATCATCCTCCTCACGTGGTTTGAATTTACTATATCTTTATTTTATTTGTTCAATCTAATTCAATTTATCATTGTATCAAATTAATCCACGTATCCTTAAAATTACTTTCAAATTTAATTGTTATCTGATTTTGAGGGAAAACACTCCTAATCCACTTACTCCTGTTTTGCAGTTTCTTTTTTAATTATTTAGTTGCATATTAGTCGCAGAACACGACAATTGAATTCTTGATAAATAAATTTATTGGAGACTAGTCTATAGTTAGAAAATTCATACACACTAATAAAACTTGTTAATTTATGAAGTGAAACCCAAAAGAACTACTAGTGCGGTGTATTCATCAATCTTTCATTTAAAATGCATTCACCTGCGTCAAATAGTGATAGAAGTTTGGACTAATTACTTAGACTCTATTTCTAGTGTTTAATAACAATAACAATCCAGTAAAATCTCACAAGTGGGGTTAGGGAAAGATAGAGTGTAGCAGACCTTATCCCTACCCGAGGAAGTACTCTAGTGTTTAATCTAAAATTTAATTATTTAGTCAAGTAATGAAATTTATACTTTTGAGCCACAAGATAATCAATTTTACTTAATCCTTAGATGATATAGATGTAATTGAAATAAAATATATACGGCGATAAAGTAGATAATTATGTGTTTACCTGAGAAATCAGATAACGTTAAATTTGTGTATGGTTCTAAGGATACGTGATACCCTTTGATACAAATCGTATAGAGAGATAGAAATACGTGTATTCTTAACTATGAGAATGGGAATAATGAACAAAAAGAATGAGTAAGAACAAGCACAAGGAGATATCTTTGTATATGAGAAATAATCTTTTGTTATAGTGTATTCGATATGTCTTCTTGCTTACAAGGATTCCCCTTTATAATAGAGGGTTATTATTTTATTTATAATAAAATAATAAAATAAAGCATATAGTGGAGGACCCATGATGAATTGTCTCTTCCTCGATTCCCACCAAGATTCTCTCCCTTAGTGCGGTTGTAACGGCTCTTGTCTATGAGCTCGATACTGGCTCGAACTCATTACTGGGTCGAGCCCTCGGTTTTGGCTTAAGTTCGACCTTTGGGGTGGGTGTGGCGCATTTCCGACCTCGAAGCAATGCCTTGCGGATCGATTTAGTCACGGGCTCGATAAGATTATCGAGTCGAGTCCTCGAGCAGCCTTCGAACTCGAGGCTCGTTTGTACTGTCTTCGGAACTCACTCCAAAAATTCCACTCCGGTTTCTTACTACTCGAACTCGATCGAATATAGGAAGGCCGAAATCTATTTCGACCATACACAGATAGTCCCCTCGTTTCTCAGGAAGGATGTGGTGAGAATCGATATGATTTTTGACAGTTCGATCGGGTTATAAGCTGACATTTTCACAGGGATCAATTATGACGTATGTGATAGATGTCCCATCGATTTAGTCTTTCAAGGTATTTAATGCATGTCAGATGGTGGTCGGCCACTTCTGATATTGAATCGCCACGATGCGAGCCTATAAATAACCCTTCCATCTAACATTTACCACTTTTACGCCTTCACTCTTTCAAATTTTCTTACCATTTCTCTCTATTTCGTCGCTTGCAGAGCCATCTACACCAGAGTTTGGTGTCGTCAAATTTTCACTTTCCTTTGCCTTTCTTCCTCTCATATCAATGGCCAAAACTTCGAAAACTGTACCTCAGAAGGAGAAAGTTTCTTCTTCACAACCGTCCGGCGACAAGGCGCTAGTGGAGCCGTCTACCTATGAGTATGTTCCTGGCCCGTGTACTCTGAAGATCGATTTTAAGGTTGAGAATCCTTCATCTGTTCCGGGTCGATGTGAGCATGTGTCGATGTACATGTGCTCGATAACGGAGGGTCATCTCGAGGCCGTTAGGAAAGACTGCAACTGGGGTTCCGAGGTTGTGTTGCAAATTCCATCCCCTGAAGAGAGCGTCATCACCCATGTGGAGGGTTTTTTTAAGTGTTTACACTTATCCCTTCACGTTGGGTCCCGTCGACTCGGTGATCATTGATTTTTGTAAAAGATATCAGGTCACCCTTGGTCAAATTCATCCCTCTCTATGGCGTATAGTAATCCTACTTCGCTTCTTCTCCATCAAGGCCGGGGGGCTGTATTTTTCCCTGAATCACCTCATACGATTGTATCGACCTCAAATCTTTCGATGACTAATCAGGCTTCATCGTCGGGCATCGAAGGCTCTGATGTCGAGCATCGACAAAGACAAGGATCGGGGTTGGATGGGCCGTTATATCTGGGTGAGGACCCGTGACCTTATTCCGGAAGAGAATATGTCGTTCCCTGAGGAATGGAATTTCGACCGTAAGTGGTTCTCATAAGACGTTGTTTTCGTATCTTTTTCCGATTTTATCTGATGTCTTTCTCCGATATACAACTGCCCCTTGGATGCCACAAACGGTACCCGACCTCGAGGATTGGGTTCGAAAGTTAGCCTCGACTTCCTCTTATGCCGAATGCGCTTGGCGTGATTTGGAAAAAGGTAGATGGGAGGCCAAGAATCATGGTAAGGGTTTACTTCTCATGTTCTTCGAAGTATTTTTTGTGCTCCATTCGTTACTGATTTCCTTTCATGCAGGTGTAACCAAGGATGCTGCTTTGAGGCCTTCGAGCGGTGAAGAAGGAACCAAGTCCCCGGTCCCTAAACCGGGGAAAGATAAGAAGCGAAAAGCTGCCTCTCGGACAGAGGACCTCAAGCCCAAAACTCGAAAGGTGAGGAGGAAGGCAATCGCTCTTCCGATGGACTCGGTCCAACGATTGAGAGAAGAATAAGAAGAAGAGGAAGACGATGCCTCGGCTTTGGTGATCCGATCTGCGAAAGCTATAGAGGTCGCCAGAGCTCCTGAGTCGATGGTGGCTGTACCATTCGGGGTCGGTCCTGGTATCCCGAGTCTTGATCGGAGCATCCCGAGTAATTCGCTTGGGACTATAACAGTGGGTCATTTGCCTTCTCTTCCAATCTTTTCTGAGGAGGCGTTAAAGAAAACTCGAGAATTGAAGACCCCCATATGGGAGAAGGCTCTAGTGTAGGGGACCCTTTTCGGGATTGCTTCACTGGAGTCGATGATGCCTCCGATATTGATAACGTTTCTCTTCTACTAGAAGTGGCCCAACATTTCATTACTCGGGTAATGATTTTACTGTACTTGGTTTCTTTGTTCTTTTCCAAACTTGACTTGTGTTTTTTCCCTACTGTGCAGGCCATTAGTAGGTTTCGAGTCGACCTTAGCCAGTGTGAGGTAGAGCTTCAGAAGGTCTCGGGTGAGAGAGACGCCCTGCGGCTTCTTTGCAGCCAAAAAGGACGAGTCTATAAAGGACCTCCAAGCAGATTTGGCTAAGGTTCGTGAAGAAAAGGCTGAACTAGATAAGCAGGTGAGCCTCGTTCTATTAAAGTATGGGTTTGACTCAACTGTGGAAGTTAGCCCTTCGTTATCTCAGCTGCAGCAAAAGGTTTAAAAGATCGGGTTACTTCGGGAATAAGTCGATCAAATCAAAGCTGAATGTAATCGGTGGAAGGAGACTATCGACAGCCTAGCTGCGAAAAAAGAAACCATCTTGATCAAATTATTATCGCCGATGTTCAGCTTCGAAGCATCAAGCAAAAGTGTTCGGCTCAAGCTAAGAGGATCGAGTAGCTTGAAACACGGCTTGCTGAGGCCAAGGCGGAGGTTGAGTCGTCGAAAGTCATGGCGGACAAGTCCATTACCGTGTATCGGGCTGATGCCGAGGCTGCTCAGATTGAGGCACGAGAGGCGACGGATACTGCCGACACTCGAGCACACTAGGTTGCCGAACTTGCTAAATGTCGGTCTCGGAGGGAGACCCTCGAGGAGATACACGCTCGAGGTTTTGACCTTGCTGAAGAGATAAAAAAAGCTAAAGAGCTCGAAGCTGAAGCCTTGGCTTCTTATAGCGATGATGATGATGATGGCGGTAACAAGTGCGGATCGGAGGACGGGGGAGAGCCTGATAGAGAAGCAACCGCTCCTGAGGATGACCAGGAAGCTTAGTTCTTAATTTTTACGTTTGTAATCAATCATGTAGACAATTTTGTATATAGACAACTTTGACGACTTGCTTCTGTTTCATGAAGACTTTATACGTGCCTTACAAATGTTTTCACAAAGATTAAAATGACTTAATCAAATTTGAAGCGATGTAGCCCTTAGGCCTATTAGTCGAGCCAATGATTCGAACTCGAAGTAATGTAGCCCGTAGACGTAATGGCTGAATGAGTGTTTGCTCGAACTCGAAATAATATAGCTCGTAGGCATAATGATCGAGTGAGTGTTTGCTCAAACTCGAAATGAAAGTAGCCTGTGGGCTTAGTAGTCAAGTGAATGATTCGAACTCGAAGTAATGTAGCACATAGGCGTAATGGTCGAGTGAGTGCTTGCTCGAACTCGAAATAAAAGTAGCCCGTAGGCTTAGTAGTCGAGTGAATGATTCGAACTCGAAGTAATGTAGCCCGTAGGCATAATGGTCGAGTGAGTGCTTCCTCGAACTCTAAATAAAAGTAGCCCGTAGGCTTAGTTGTCGAGTGAATGATTCGAACTCAAAGTAATGTAGCCCGCAAGCATAATGGTCGAGTGAGTGCTTGCTCGAACTCGAAGTAATATAGCCCGTAGGTGTAATGGTCGAGTGAGTGTTTGCTCGAACTTGAAATAAAAGTAGCCCATGGGCTTAGTAGTCGAGTGAATGATTCGAACTCGAAGTAATGTCCGTAGGCTGTCTCTTATACACATCTAGATGTGTATAAGAGACAGAGATGTGTATAAGAGACAGAGATGTGTATAAGAGACAGAGATGTGTATAAGAGACAGAGATGTGTATAAGAGACAGAGATGTGTATAAGAGACAGAGATGTGTATAAGAGACAGAGATGTGTATAAGAGACAGAGATGTGTATAAGAGACAGAGATGTGTATAAGAGACAGAGATGTGTATAAGAGACAGAGATGTGTATAAGAGACAGAGATGTGTATAAGAGACAGAGATGTGTATAAGAGACAGAGATGTGTATAAGAGACAGAGATGTGTATAAGAGACAGAGATGTGTATAAGAGACAGAGATGTGTATAAGAGACAGAGATGTGTATAAGAGACAGAGATGTGTATAAGAGACAGAGATGTGTATAAGAGACAGAGATGTGTATAAGAGACAGAGATGTGTATAAGAGACAGAGATGTGTATAAGAGACAGCATAATGGTCGAGTGAGTGTTTGCTCGAACTTGAAATAAAAGTAGCCTGTAGGCTTAGTAGTCGAGTGAATGATTCGAACTCGAAGTAATGTAGCCCGTAGGCATAATGGTCGAGTGAGTGCTTGCTCAAACTCGAATAAAAGTAGCCCGTAGGCTCAGTAGCCGAGTAAATGATTCGAACTCGAAGTAATGTCCGTAGGCGTAATAGTCGAGTGAGTGCTTGCTCGAACTCGAAATAAAAGTAGACCGTAGGCTTAGTAGTCGAGTGAATGATTCGAACTCGAAGTAATGTAGCCCGTAGGCATAATGGTCGAGTGAGTGCTTGCTCAAACTCGAATAAAAGTAGCCCGTAGGCTCAGTAGCCGAGTAAATGATTCGAACTCGAAGTAATGTCCGTAGGCGTAATAGTCGAGTGAGTGCTTGCTCGAACTCGAAATAAAAGTAGACCGTAGGCTTAGTAGTCGAGTGAATGATTCAAACTCGAAGTAATATAGCCCATAGGCATAATGGTCGAGTGAGTGTTTGCTCGAACTCGAAATAAAAGTAGTCGATTTTATCTTAACTCTGTTTGTGTAATAAGTCTCAAAATAGAGGAAATGTTTCTTGGATATAAGATGTCGGAAAAGAGGAGAACTTTTTTTGCAAGTCATACATATGTTCATGTTTTGCGCCTGGGTTCAGACCAATTACATGAGCATGGTTCGTTTTGACCATCTGGCTCTTACAACTTTTCCTATTGGAACCCCGTTGTTGCGAAATAATTTTTTCTCATCAAGAACTTGATATATTTGAAGGCTAATGCCCCCTCCCCCCAGTATTCGAGGTCGATTGTAAAGAGGCCTCGGATATTGTTGTAAGTGCAGCGCGATCTTTGGTTGCCTCGTTAAAAATCTTGCCGAAAAACCCATTTGGGATAAAACCGGTCTAAGGAAAAAAGAGTGCAATGCGTGCTTTCATATTTATGGCGAAGGATCCATCTTAGCTCTTGCTCGGACTCCTGCAGGGGTCAGTTTTGAAATGTAAATGAATATGGAGGGGTCGTACCTTAGCAGTAGTATCGTTTTAGATGTGACACATTCCAATTGCTTGATAGATGTTTTCCGTTTATAATGTCGAGCCTGTGTGATCCCTTTCCGACGTTCTCGAGAACCTGATATGGTCCTTCCCAATTTGGTCCTAGTTTTCCTTCGTTCAGATTTTGGGTATTGATGGTGAATTTCCTTAGTACTAAGTCCTCAGGCTTGAAATGGCGGAGCTTGGTTCATCAATTATAATATCTTTCGATTCGCTGCTTTTGGGCGGTCATTTGGACGAGAGCAGTTTCTCGTCTTTCGTCCGATAATTCGAGGCTAGTGTTCATATCCTCGTTATTTGATTCTTCCATCGTGAATCGAAATCTGGTACTGGGTTCGCCGACTTCGACTGATATCAATGCTTCAAACCCATATACTAAGGAGAATGGGGTCACCCCCGTACTGGATTTTGACGTCGTCCGATATGCCCAAAGGACTTCGGGCAGGATTTCTCTCCACTTTCCTTTAGCGTCGTTCAGCCTCTTCTTTAGGTTTTGAATGATAGTTTTGTTTGTTGATTCGGCTTGTCCGTTCCCACTGGGGTGGTATGGTGTTGATAATATCCTTCTTATTTGGTGGTCTTTGAAGAATTTTGTTACTTTGCTGCCAATGAATTGTTTCCCATTGTCACATACTATTTCGGCGGGTATCCCGAATCGGCATACGATATGATCCCAGATAAAGTCTATAACTTCTTTTTCTCTTATTTTCTCGAACGCATGCGCTTCAACCCATTTAAAGAAATAGTCAGTCATAAATAAAATGAATTTGGCTTTAACTGGGGTCGATGGCAGAGGGCCGACGATATTCATTCCCCATTTCATGAACGGTCATGGGGATAGGACTGAGTGAAATTGCTCTCCGGGTTGATTGATCATTGGTGCAAACCTTTGACATTTGTCACATTTTTGAACAAATTCCTTCGCATCGTTGCCCATATCGATCCAATAATACCCTGCTCTAATTATTTTTCGAACTAATGTATCAGCACCGGAGTGATTCCCACAAGTGCCCTCGTGCACTTCCCGTAGGATGTAATCGGTATCTCCCGGACCCAAGCATACTGCCAACGGTCCATCGAATGTCCTTCGATATAGCGTTCCATCCGAAGCCAACATGAATCGAGCAACTTTAGTCCGTAGGGCCCTAGAATCTTTAGGGTCCGATGGGAGCTTTCTGCTCTTTAAGTATTCAATATACTTATTTCTCCAATCCCAGGTTAAGCTTGTAGAATTTATCTCGGCGTGACCTTCTTCTATTACCAATCTTGAGAGTTGAACGACAGTCCCCGAGCTCAAGTCACCTTCCTCGACCGACGATCCCAAATTCGCAAGTGCATAAGCCTCATTATTTTGCTCTCGTGGAACATGCCCGGAATAGGCATCGAGAAAAGTAAGGATCTCATGACCGGCCATGGAATTGATCATGCGATCGATGTTGGGTAGCGAAAAAGAATCTTTGGGGCATGCTTTGTTTAAATCCTTATAGTCCACACACATTTTAAGTTTGTTAACTTTTTTGGGCACTACAACTACATTGGCTAACCATTCGGGATATTTTACCTCCCGAATGGACCCTATCTTGAGAAGTTTGGTTACCTCGTCTTACGAATGCGTGTTTTACCTCTAACTGGGGTCTTTTCTTTTGCTTTACCGGTCTAAATTTTGGGTCCAAGCTTAGCCGATGCGTCGTTATGTCCTGTGGGATCCCTGTTATATCTAAATAGGACTAGGAAAAATAATCAATGTTATCGATAAGAAATTGAACGAGTTTCTTCCTGAGTTCGGGGCTCAACCCCGTTCCCAGGTATACCTTTTGTTCGGGATAGTGCTCGATTAGTATGACTTGCTCCAATTCCTCAATTGTTGATTTGGTGGCGTCGGAGTCATCGAAAATCACGAAGGATAGAGGGACCCTCTGATCATCATCATCTTCGATCATCTGGTTATCTGGTTGGGTCGAAGTCGATGTTTGTGATTGCTATTTGGTGTCTCAGTCTTCTTCTGAACCCGATCCCTTTACTGACGAAGGCGAGGATATTGGTTTCGCTTCCTCGACGGCGAACATTTCTTTTGCGGCTGGTTGTTCTCCGTATACTATTTTGACTCCTCTCGATGTAGGGAATTTGAGGGCCTGGTGTAGGGTCGAAGGTACAACTCTCATGTTGTGGATCCATGGCCTCCCGAAAAGGGCGTTGTATCTCATGTCGCCATCGATCACGTGAAACTTCATTTCCTGGACGGTTCCGGCCACGTTTATTGGTAGAATTATCTCGCCTTTGGTGGTTTCACATGCCATATTGAATCCGTTTAGAACCAGGGTTGCGGGTACAATCTAGTCCCGCAGGCCGAGCTGCTTTACGACCTTCAATCTGATGATGTTGGCCGAGCTACCTCGATCAATCAACACACGCTTAACTTTAGTTTTATTCATGAGTAAGGATATTACCAGTGCATCGTTATGAGCTTGTACAACCCCTTCTGCATCTTCATTATTGAAGGACAAAGTTCCTATGGGTGAGTAATCCTGAGTTCGTGATCGCTTTACCCTCACAATCGATGCGTTTAAGCACTGGTCCTTGAGGGGTATCGGCACCGCCGATGATCATGTGAATGACGTGCCGTGGCTCTTCTTGCTCGTTTTTCTTGCCGAAATTCCTTTTTTTAAAATGGTTCCTAGCCCTATCGCTAAAAAATTCCCGAAGGTGTCCTTTCCTTAAATAACCAGGCTACTTCCTCCCTTAGTTGCGTACAATCATCCGTTCTGTGGCCACGGGTGACATGATATTCACACATTTGATTGGGATACCTTTGGGCAGGATCAGTCTGCATGGGTCGAGGCCATTTAGTGTCTTTGATGCGTCCGACAGTCGACACGATAGCAGATGCATCAACGCTGAAGTTATATTCTGATAACCGAGGTGCTTCTATGGGATCAGTATATTTATCAAAGCCGCTCTTACTCATAAGTCCCTGAGAATTTTGCCCTCGATCAATCCTTCGATTGTTCCGAGCAGTATTGCGTGTTGAACCATTGTTCATCCGATCTGCAACGTACGGTTGATATTAGTCTCTGTTCGACCTTTGTTCTCTGTCGATTTCCCTTTGGTTTTTAGTAGCTGTCCTGTTCTGATGTATGGGTCCCAACTAGTCATCTTCGACCCTAATTTTCGACTGATATCGGTTGTGTATATCTCCCCAAGTTATTGCTGGATACTCGATCAAATTTTGCTTCAGCCGACGTGATGCTATCGAACTTTGCTCGTTCAACCCTTGGGTGAAAGCTTGGACTGCCCAATCATTTGTGACGGGTGGCAATTCCATGCGTTCCATTTGAAATCGGGATACGAATTCCCTCAGCATTTCATTACCCCTTTGCTTTACTTTGAAGAGGTCTGATTTCCTTGTTGCAACCTTTATGGCACCAGCATGTGCCTTTATGAACGAATCTGCTAACATGGCAAAAGAATCGATGGAATTTGGTGGTAGATTGTGATACAAGATCATTGCTCCCTTCGAGAGGGTCTCCCTGAATTTTTTCAACAACACAGATTCGATCACATCGTCCTCCAAATCGTTACCCTTGATGGCATATGTGTAAGAGGTGACGTGTTCGTTAGGAACGGTCGTACCGTTATATTTGGAAATTTCGGGCATACGGAATTTTTTGGGGATTGGTTTTGGGGCCGCACTCGAGGGAAAAGGCTTTTGTATGAATTTTTTCGAATCAAGCCCTTTTATCATTGGTGGAGCTCCCGAGATTTGATCGACCCTGGCATTGTATGTTTTCACTCTCTTGTCGTTGGCTTCGACTCGTTTTGTGAGTTCCTCGAGCAATTTAGTAATTTCGGGAGTGGTCCCCGATTCTTGCTTGTTTGATTTCACTATGGCGGGCTCCGTTCTTGGGTGATTTCTCGAAGCGGATTGGGATCCGGCCTGCTTTGTATATGCGTTTGGCTCTACAACAGAGCTATCGCTACTTATTGGGCTTGTAACATCTCGAAGATCATGCGTAAGCTGGCTCCGATTTTCCCTACGTTATGGGTATCTCGAGCTACGGATCGAGTACCGCCCTAAATGCTTTTTTCTGATTCGGAACGCTGATTCGCCTCCAGAGCTATTTGTGAATTGACATCTAACGGTACTTCGGCTCGAATTTCGGGTACTTCGATTCGAGCCTCAGTGCCATCGTCAAGTGGCCTTCCGACCCCGGGTACCAAGTTGTTGGTTTCATCTTGAAGGTCGGCTTCGTGGTCGATAGGTAAAGCCATTGCTGATTTGAAGTTGTAAACTGGTGTGTACTGCAAATTTATATCAAACAATCACTGTTATCCTTAGCCCCACGATGGGCGCCAAACTGTTTACCCGAGAAATCAGATAACGTTAAATTTATGTATGGTTCTAAGGATACGTGATACCCTTTGATACAAATCGTATAGAGAGATAGAAATACGTGTATTCTTTACTATGAGAATGGGAATAATGAACAAAAAGAATGAGTAAGAACAAGCATAAGGAGATATCTTTGTATATGAGAAATGATCTTTTGTTACAGTGTATTCGGTATGTCTTCTTACTTACAAGGATTTTCTCCTTTATAATAGAGGGTTATTATTTTATTTATAATAAAATAATAAAATAAAGCATATAGTGGAGGACAATGATGAATTGTCTCTTCCTCGATTCCCGCCAAGATTCTCTCCCTTAGTGCGGTTGTAACGGCTCTTGTCTGTGAGCTCGATACTGGCTCGAACTCATTACTGGGTCGAGCCCTCGGTTTTGGCTTGAGTTCGACCTTTGGGGTGGGCGTGGCGCATTTCCAACCTCGAAGCAATGCCTTGCGGATCGATTTGGTCACGGACTCGATAAGATTATCGAGCCGAGTCCCCGAGCAGCCTTCGGACTCGAGGCTCGTTTGTACTGTCTTCGGAACTCACTCCCAAAATTCCACTCCGGTTTCTTGCCACTCGAACTCGATCGAACATAGGAAGGCCGAAATCTATTTCGACCGTATGCATTATGTTAAAATAACAGTAAAGAGAAAGAGTACAAAAGAAATCTTATTGTTGAATCGGAGCTAATGGGGATTGATGGAGACACCATAAGTTTGCCATAGTTTTAGTATAATCTCGAGTAAACCAGAATGAGTTACTATGTTGGGGAGGGAGAATATTTACAATGTAACCTAATTATAATCGATCTCTAGAATCTCTGTTACACGTTATAGACATATGAGTACGGTCAAAACCGATTGAGTCAGTCGTACGGACTGGTCGAGACGATGATGTTTCGATCAAAAGGTATCTGCATGACAAGCTCGGTCGAGGTTCGAAGTAAGGGCGTCGAGCAGTAAGACCGATCAATGACAAGCTCGGTATCATTATCGAGCTCATATCCAAATCGAACTACGAGGCAAGGCGGAGATTATCGAAGATGCATAGACCGACCAACACTCACCCCGAATATCGAGACCCCAAGTCAGAATCGAGCTCGAACCAAGACCGATGGCTCGATCCAATACCGAGCTTGAGCCAGTATCGAGCTCGCAGACAAGAGCCATTGCAACCGCACTATGTGAGAGAATCTTGGCTGAAATTGAGGAAAAAATAATTAATCGTGGGACCTCCACTATATATTTTTATTATTATAGATAAAATAGGATCTCTCTAATATAAAGGGGGATGTTAACACATTTAGGGGAGGTGACCTGGTTGAGGAACATTTCCTTTTCTCTGTGTAATATTTCACTCCATCTTGCCAAGAATAGAGATATTTACATTTCACTCTACAATTTATATCAAGTTGTATCACGTGTCCTTAGAACCATATACAAATTCAACTCTATCCGATTTTTCGGGTAAACAATGCACAAACACATAAATATTTTAGAGTCCGTTAATCGTAAACCTGTGATAGTTTGAATGTTTATTCGGAGCGGCCTTGCCCGGTACAGATAGGATGATTTCGGAATTAGCTCCTTGGTGTTCAATCTTCGATCTAAGTGATTCCAGCCGATTTGGAGCTGATTCGATAATGCTTGCCACGTGCTGAGTCAGGTACATTTGTTTTTTCTGTTTTTACCAATACACTTATTTTATAAAGATTAAAAACTGAACCACATGGATCAAACATCAAGCGAAACTCAATAATCTTGAAATTTGTTAAGATCAATTTTCATAGCATGTGAAATAAATAAAATTAGTACCATCTCACTTCCGTGTTTTGATGCAGTGAGTTTTCATAATATAAGAAGGCACTGCAGAGCAACACTTTTTGATACATTTTTGATTTTAATCGTTCTAACAATACTAAGCGAGATTTGTTTAATGAAGCCTTAAATGGGAGCGGCTCCGCTACATTAGAATTTGCTCCATTAGATGTCAGTATAGCTTTGGATAGCTAACACGTGTCCTTGTTAAATTTAAGAAATGATATTTTTTTATTTATTATCTACTAGTATTATTATGGTTTTATTGATAATATTAATAAATAAAAAATAATCTATGTGAATGATCCGTCAACATCATGTTCTTCTCCGGAAAGCAAAAACCACCCCACTGATCTTTTTATTCTCTTCTAATTATTTTTATCAGTCTTTTTATCTTAATAAAATATGAATATTTTCTATTTTTTGACAATGAATATATTTTATGGCACAAAAATTACTTGAGATATTTCATATACGTTAATAACAAAGGAATGATTAACACTTCGTACTTTGTATATGTGTGTATATATATATATATATGTATATATATATATATATATACACATACATATTGAACATTAGTATCAAAACTCAAAAATAAGGAATAATAATATTCACTTGCTAAATAAATAAATAAATAAATAAACATATATATACTCACCCGATCATAAGGAGAAAAAAAAAGCAATTTAATAGATACATAGTAACTAGTAGGTATCATTTTGCACAGATTTTAGCTTTCCTCTATTTAAGAAATTAATCTTACCATTATTGGAATTTTAAACATAATAATAGAGAATTAATAAATAAAAAAAATCTCATCCCTTAAAAATTAACAAGGACACGTGTTAACTATCTAAAAGTATATTGACATCTAATGGAGCAAATTTTAATGGAGCGGAGCTGCTCCCGCCTTAAATAGATAAAAAGTGTTAGATAAAAGATATTCTCAAACTAGAAGAAAGGTCCATCTAGTTTCTGTAAGCTATAAGAGATATCTGTAAAGTTTTGAATATGTAAATTATGCGCGCGTGTAACAAGTAAAACAAAAATAAAGTAAAATATATGGACATATTGGTCATAAATATGTTGACATCATCCCAATTTTTCCCTTGAAGATATTTTACTGAATCATGGGCTGTATTCTCAATGTTATTTTCATTTCTTCAAATGAATATGCAAAGTGAACTAACGTTTTTGTAATTATATTTAGTGCCATAACCAACTAAAATCATTTAATTTTTTTTCCTTTGATTAATTACTTTTTTCAGCTCACAATAACTTTTCTGTTGAACGTATGAGCGTTAATGAAAGTCTTCAACTTTTTTTTTATTTTACATTTTCATCAATTCCATGCAATATGGAACTGGACAACTAATTAAAAGAATTGATAACTTTCACACTTGTTAGGAGAGTAGATTGGGAAATTCTATTTTTTCCCCCTATAGGGGTAGTATTGTCAATTACTTACTAACGTCTGAACGTCATTGAGATCCCTTTTTCCTTTTCCTCGTATTAAAGTGGGAGTGCTTCACAATTTGTTCAACTACTTCCATAATCATCACTGTTTCGATTTTTGCGTCTTCAATTATTCAATCTTTTTTCATCAAATTTTCAGTTCATAAAAACTCTATCAATTTCAACAATATATTCTTTTTCCTTTATCCGGTTCGTTTCAGATTTCGGACTTCAGCATTTACTGCCATTTGTTTGTTTCACTTCTCAAACCACTGATAAAGTAAAAACTCAGAGGTTTTCCCACTTGAAGTTTGTCCTGCTTCTGGGTTTCAAATTGGTTCAGTTTTGCTCAGTGCTGATCTTTTGACGGCGTCGTTTTGGTTTCGATCATGACGTCGGGAACAAGGATGCCGACGTGGAAGGAGAGGGAGAACAACAAGAGGAGAGAGCGTAGGAGAAGGGCCATTGCTGCTAAAATATTCGCCGGATTAAGAATGTACGGTAACTACCAACTCCCTAAACATTGCGATAACAATGAAGTTCTCAAAGCCCTCTGCAACGAAGCCGGCTGGACTGTCGAGCCCGACGGTACAACCTACCGCAAGGTATTTCATTGTGCATTTAATTTATGTAGCAGGTTATTTACTTTTCAAGTCTTAAATTTCGCAATTTGTAATTATTTTTTAGGTGCAATTATTAATTCCTACATGTTCAAAACATTTTCATTAGATATTTAGAACTACTGAACTAGTACCGTGGCGCACGTTAGATGGTTGCGGTTTTGTGTAGCAGTAGTACAACTAGTAGCTTTGGCTAATATCGGATCAATTTATGCTAATTAAAGTGCGCAGGTTGCAGGCTGTACTACGTACTGAAAAAGTTATCTGCACTGGGCAGGCGTTTGTTGAGATTGCTGTTAATACTTGCGTCGTAGTATTAGATTAGATTCTTCTTTGGGCTTGCTTTAATCATCGGCTTACGTTAGATACACAGAGGTTGTTCAACACTTTAATTATTTTTTGGCAGATTTTGAAAACAAATAGTCAAATTCCAATAGCTTTACGGTAGTTTTTGAAGTTTTTTACTCGCTTATCTTCCAAAGCCCATTTTTCCAATTTTCTATTTAGACATTGAACACACGACACCCTTTCTTTTCTGTTTTTTGCTTTATTGACGCCTGAGTTGCAAATTTGCAAAGATTCCGCAGTTTAGTCAGTTCACACCTGAAAAAGTGCTTTGGGATCGAGAAGACAATAATACCCCTGCAATAATTTCACTCTAACTCCTTGGTGTTCACATGTCTGCCTCGATTTAGGGGTGGGTCTTTAACAATATCGGAGAATTGTACTGACCTATTTTTCTTTTTTCTGCTTTTTGTGTCGTGCCAAACATTCTTTTCTTTTGAGGGAGAAGGTGGGGAGTTGAGGTCATCACCTTGCTTAAATGTTGAAAATGTCTTTTTTCAGCAGTTTTTCAGCTTTAGAAATGGGTATTTCCCTCTCTCTTGCCGTTCTTGTGAAAGATACTTTATTAGACAGCTACATTAGTAGGGAGTGATATAAAGAGATGTTCAGCATTGCCTTCAGGGGCCCTGCCTATAATAATTCTTTTACTTGCTTAGGTGTCTGTCCTATTTCACTTGTCTTTCCTTGTAATAAGTGAAAAGATATAGTGAAGTGCATCAACTAAAATGGGACGGAAGTAGGAGACTAATTTGAGTGAACTCAATTATTTGGAGTTCAGATTAAGTGATTCTCTATGCATGCTCGTACCTGCATGTAATAATACACTTTTGACAGTCCCTTGAAGAAAATGCTATTACACTTTCTTTTGCATCTTTCTGATACTTATTCATAACAGTTTAATGTGTGAGTAAGGTTTAAAGGATGCAACCCAAAAACATAGTGGTGTGATCCAAGTGGAACTTTAGACAATGTCATTGCGTGATAGAATTGATTATGCATATGTTTTTGAGATAATCTAAAGCCTGCTAACTAGCAACCAGAGGACCCAGTATTATGTATCTAATTATCTATTCTCATGTCTCAATGCACAATGTGAGATGTTATCTTCTCTTCCTTCTTGTACCTTTTAGTTGAACTGATCAAGAATAATATTGGAGGCCCTTTTATGTTAAAAAGACTCTGAATATCATAGTGTTGTCTTGGTCATATAAGTTGTACTGTTATTATTTTAGAGCAAAAGGTACCTTCTTTAATATGAGGAACTTAAAAGCAGCAGAGCTCTGGAAAATGTTAGACTTTTATTTTTTGAATTTTTTCAAGACAGTAGATGTTCAGGTCACTTTCCGCACACTTCAACTTATATAGAGCTTACTTCTCACGAACAATGTAATTCTGTAACAGGTAGAATTAGTGATTCTAATGTGTGGCTATACCTGGCTTGCTAGATATGGTAATCAAAATGGCTAATGCAACACCACCTCATGAGTTTTCTTGATATCTTTCAACTTTTGCAGGGCTGCAAACCAATGGAGAGATTGGATTTTAAAGGTGGTTCCACATCAATAAGTCCATGTTCTTCATATCAGCCAAGCCCTTTCACTTCCAACAACCCAAGCCCTGCTTCATCTTCCCTGCATAGTCCAGCTTCTTCCTCTTATGCCACAAACCTGAACATGGACGGAAAATCCCTCATCCCGTGGCTTAAAAACCTCTCTTCTGGATCCTCATCAGCTTCCTCCTCCAAGCTCCCTCATTTTCATATTCATACTGGCTCTATTAGTGCTCCAGTGACCCCTCCTTTTAGCTCACCAACTGCCAGAACTCCTCGATTAAAAACTGATGCTGGCTGGGCTGGATTTCGCTACCCTTTCCTTCCCTCATCTACACCAGCAAGCCCTGTTCGTCAAACATTTACTGGTTCAGAATGGCTTGCTGGAATCAGTGGACCACCTTCTCCAACATACAGTCTTGTCTCGTCGAACCCGTTTGGCTTCAAAATGGATGGTCTTGCTTTATCTCACGGTGGATCTCGTATGTGCACTCCTGGGCAGAGTGGTACATGTTCACCTGCAATTGCTGCTGGCTTGGATAATACGGCTGATATTCCCATGGCTGAAGTGATTTCGGATGAGTTTGCATTCGGAAGCAATGCAGGAGGGATGGTGAAGCCATGGGAAGGGGAGAGGATCCATGAGGATTGTGGTCCGGATGATCTTGAGCTTACTCTTGGCAGCTCAAAAACCAGGTTTGTCGGCACAAATCCTATATTTATTGCATATTTGTTCTTAAGAATTTACATACTTCAGTAAGCCTAAAAGATACTGCAGTTGATCTTCCATAAAAAAGTATTTGCATTGTCAATGTATATACAACTATACGTTGTTAAACTGATTTTCTTTCCCTTGTTTTGTTTCATTTATTTTTTTCTTTGGGGTGTTTCTCATAAACAATACATTTTGCAGGTAAAACTTAAAGTGTGCAAGCCAGCAGATCGGCTTCTATTAAACGAGGTATGCTGGGGTTAAAATGGAAAGGATTTAGGCTGTTACAGGAGTTGCTGTTTTTATTGCCTCCACCCCTTCCCCTCCCCAATTCAACTGTAATCTCGTTTAAGTCAAGAATACGGTTCTTAATTATGAGCGGAACTTTGAAATCATGACATAATCTTTGTGTTCTTTCAGTACTTTAGTGGTGGATAAAATTTTATGACTGCCCCGAAGGAAAGAAACGGAGACCAGAGGACCATCTCGGCTAATTGCCAAATTCTTGGGTGATCACCAAATTCTATGGCTATATATTCCAATAAATTTATGGAAGAACAATAGTTCTATATTATATCATGGCTCCACTCTTATTCTCAAATTACTGCTGGCATTCCAATGATTCTTTCCCTTCTTACCAAGTCTTAGCAACCAGCTTGAAGAACAAGGAAAGTAGCCATTAGAACAACAATTAAGTTAGTTGGAGTTTGGTTATATAATTCCTCATTGTACCATCTTCATATGAGCTCTTAAAAAAATATATAATGTCGGACGAGGAAAAAAACAAAAAGTTGCAGAGCTTTTCTTCAATAGAACCACCTTTTTGAGGTTCATAATTAAGGAGTTCAACTTTTTGGGTATTCGACTTGCACGCTATAAATGATGTGTGCTACCAAAAATTCTGTCCATGTGAAAGTATTTGCCATGAATTGTGGCACGTGACCTCTGTTTTATTTCATATAGAATATGGTGAGCTTATACAGATTTCAAAGGAGGAATGTGATGCTTTTAAGAGCAAGCAGGTAGACGAATCGCAAAAAAGCAAGTATTGAAGAATGGGTCCGAAAATATTTTGTACCAAATATTCAAAGAGAACAACGTACCACTTAGGTAAAGAGGTAGTGCCAATTTGAAACTTTTAGCGAGTGTATAATATGTTCAGATTTTACGATGATGAGTCAGAGGCTCATCTCCAAAGGTGATGAGGCTATTGCGTTGAGCACTAACCCTTTAACAATCTCAACACCTCCTTATGTTGATAATTAATGCTGCTAACACCTGACTAATGGTAGAAGGCAGCAGGTACACTCTGAAATTAATAGAGGTACACTGTGAAATTAATAGAAGTACGCATGCTCATGTGGCTTTGAAGAATCAAACTCAAAAGAAAAAAATATAAAAACTCAAGGTCAAATCCTTCTCTCCTTTCCTACACTCATGGCTAGTCTTAGGCTACTGATTATCTACGCAAGTTTTACTTAGCACTATTTTCATAAAATAGAGAGGACTCTGACGTTAGCTTGAATATCAGTTTTGGGATGATTTGGTGGAATTTTGAGGTGTTTTGAATTGAAAGCTTGAATGTCAGTTTTGGGATGATTTGGTGAAGTTTTGAGGTGTTTTGAATTGAAAATTCGAAATAGAAGATGAACAAGAAAAAAAATGATATGTGTATTACATATGTATCATATTTGTATCAAATGTATATCCATGTATACATATATGTGAGATACATGCGTGATACATGTTTGATACATGGATCGCAGAAATTTTAACTACAAATTTTGATACCAAATCAGTCCAAATCACCTCCAATCTTCTTCAAATTTTGTATATTGACTTATCCATATGGTTTCATTGAATTTCAACCATACCAATTGAAACAAGGTCCTTTTTTTTGCTTAGATTTTTGAATCTTGTATATATATTTTGTGTATTTCATCATCTTATTTGCTACCTCATTCATGAAATTTTCTTTCCGTCTTGCATCTAATATTGCTAATCACGCTTAAAAATATTGAAGGAGATCTTTACGTGTGATTCTTGGAGAGAAGGAACCTTATTTATTTGGGTTTTAATTTTTATATATCCTTGGCTGATTTTGGTAAGTCTATGATTAATGACTAAAAGTTTGTAAGTTGGGACTTATTTGGAATATTTATGTAAGATTCCCTATAATATATGATAAAATTTTCAATTTGAACTTTCGGATATTTTTTTGAAGTGTAAAAGTATAAAAGTTGTATACTTAATTTCGTCACCAGTACTAAATATTTTCTTTTGTTGATTAATTTACCGAATATTTAAACATATGAGCTCTAACAACAAAATTATTGCATAATAATTTTTGAAGATTTTTCTCAAGAAATTCAAAGTTCGAACTGATACAAAATTGTACGACCCAAAATCCACTATAGGTCGTGATGGCGCCTAACGCCGCCGTCAGGCAAGCCAACAGTGATTAATCAACTTAATTACTCATTTATTATTTTCGAAATCATGAATCCCATTGAATAAATAGTGTAAAATCTAGTACTCGTAGAAAACTCGTGATTTTATTTTCCAATTTCCGTATAAGGTATAAATTACAAGGTGAAATGATAATAATTACGCGAACTACAATAATGAACACCCAGTAGGTACCCCAAAACCCAGTGTCACAAGTGCATGAGCATTTACTAAGGAGTACAGTAATAATACAATATCTGTCTAGAATGTAAATAAGACAGGATAAAATAAATAGTACGATGGAGACGCTATGGACTGCGATGCGTAGCCTGGAATGCAACTCACATGAAGTCTCCTCAACAGTTGCGCCTACGCGCCAAGATGATCATCAATGAACCTGTCAGATCCTGCACTTTTAGTGCAGAAATACAACATGAGTACGTAAATCAACGAGTATTCAGTAAGTATCTAGCCTAACCCCGGAGAAGTAGTGACGAGGGGTTCACATCGACACTTACTAGTGGTCCAATAAATCAATATGGTAAATCATAAACATATAAGAGTACAATAATAGTAGTGTGAGATAAATCTGTAACTACCACAATCTTCCAAAATTTCTTTTAACGATATTAATTTCTCAATCTCGTATTCTATCTCGACAGCTCGGAAATATCAAGTGCCAATAACAAACGGATAAGAATTCCCATATAAAATGCAAGGCATGCGTGGAAGGAAAATCTCGCGAATATTCGGACTGCTAGCAATATAACGCACGATTATGCCGAGGTCGTACGACCAGGTCTCAGAAAGAATATGATACTGATGAGGCGATTGGCCCGATCCTATCATAACGTGTACACTACCGAGAGCATAGATGCATCTATTATACTGCCGAGGCGAACGACCCGCTCCCATGAAAGTGTGGTACATAATCTTGCTGTAACGACCCAGCCGGTCGTTTTGAGTATTACAATCCCGTTTTTCCATTTACTGCTCAATTTATGCTTTACAGTTGTTATGTGACTTTCCGAGGTGATTGATTCGGGTCCGGTGATATTTTAGAATGAATTGGAACACTTAGTTCCAAGGTTTAAAGTTTAGGTTGAAAGGTTGACCGGCTGTTGACTTATAAGTAAACAACCCTAGAATAGAGTTTTGATGATTTCAATAGCTCCATATGGTGATTTTGGACTTAGGAGTGTGTCCGAAAAATTAGTTGGAAGTCCGTAGTTACATTAGGCTTGAAATGGCTAAAATAGAAATTTAACTTTAGAAGTTTGACCGGAGAGTTGACTTTTTGATATCGGGGTTGAAATCTGATTATGAAAATTGGAATAGTTCCATTATGTCATTTATGACTTGTGTGCAAAATTTGAGGTCAATCGGACTTGATTTGATAGGTTTCGGCGTTGAATGTAGAAGTTGAAAATTCTTTTTTTCATTAGGCTTGAATTGGGGTATGATTCGTGGTTTTAGCGTTGTTTGATGTGATTTGAGGTTTCGACTAAGTTCGTATGATATTTTAGGACTTGTGGGTGTATTTGGTTGAGGTCTCGGGAGCCTCAGGTGAGTTTCGGATGGTTAACGGATAAAGTTTTGGACTTGGAATCCTGTTGGAATTTTTTTGATGTTTGCACCTGGTTTCCTTCTTCGCGTTCGCGAGAGGGGTCTCGAGTTCACGAAGAGGAATTCGAGGTAGGCGAGGTTGTTCATTGCGTTCGCGACTTGGGTCTTGCGTTCGCGTAAGGCAAGGAGGTGAGGCTACGCGTTCGCGATTGTGCATCGCGTTCGCGAAGGGGAAACTGGCTGTTTAGGATTTTTGCCTTCGTGTTCGCGAAGTATAGGCCGCATTCGCGAAGGTTCGCTTGGTAAAACATCGTGTTCGCGATGGGCAATTTTTGGACAGCATAATTTTGTGCTTCGCGAATGCGAGGGACCTGTCGCGTTCGCGAAGAAGAAAGGTATGGAGAGAAAGTTTAAGTTCTGAAAATGGGACTTCGTCCCATGTTCCATTTTTGACGAATTGGAACTCGGGAAGAGGCATTTTTCGGGAGATTTTTAAGAAAAATAACGGGGTAAGTGTTCTTAACTCAATATTGGTCAAATTACCCGAATCCATGGTTGTTTTTAACATTTGATTGGTGAATTAAGTTGGAAAATTTAGAAAACCCTCTTGGTTTAATTTGAAGATTTGAGGGTCGAGTTGATGTCAGAATTTGGTAAAATTTGTATGGTTGGACTCGTGGTTGAATGTGCGTTCATATTTTGTAACTTTGCCGGTTCCGAGACGTGGGACTCACGGATGATTTTTGGGTGCAATTTCGGATTTTGTTGGAAAGTTATTATTTTCATATGGAATTAATTTTTATAACTAGTATTGACTGAATCGAATTATTTATGGCTAGATTCGAGGTGTTTGGAGATCGATTCGCGAGGCAAAGGTATAGGAGAATAAAGAGTTACACGGTTTGAGGTAAGTAACATTTCTAAACTTGGTTCTGAGGGTATGAATCCCCGAATTTTGTGTTATATCAATTGCTAGAGGTGACACACATGCTAGGTGACGAGTATGTGGGTGTACACCATAGAAATTGTGACTTAAATAAATTATGTGGAGTTGTAAAAATTAATGAATCATGTTATTATCCGCGTATCCTCCACGTGTTAGAGAAATTGAGCTGAGGCTCATATTAAAGATCATGTTTAGGCTACGTGTAGATACTTTGGGACCTATAAGGTCGTGTTGCTGTTGAATTTAATTATTTTAAAATGTACATTTCATACTCAGTCATGTTCATCCATTGTGAGGATATTTATGAGATCGGGGTTGCCTCCCTGCAGCAGGCCATATCGGCTTTATATATTTTATTATTATATGGATCGGGGCTGTCCGCCATCAGCAGGCCATATCGGCTTTATTATTATATAGATCGGGGTTTCCCGCCTGCAGTAGGCCATATCGGCTTTATATCACGCTTGGGCTGAAGGAGCCCCTCCAGAGTCTGCACCCCCACAGTGAGCGTAGATGATTATATTCGGGATGGACTTCCCAGGGCATGGACTTGCCTTATTTATTTATAATTGTGATGAATTCCATGGACATGGATCTTGTCCGAATCATTAATATTTGGCGATAAACTACCCTTGATCTGGATTGGTCTTATACGGTACTGAGTGACTGACTGTCAGTTGATGTATATATATATACATGGGATGGACCTTCCATGGGCTGGATTGGCCATATACAGTATTGAGTGACCAAGTAGATTGTGATCGTGAGTACACGGGGTTTTTCCACTGAGATGACATATTCCTCATATTATTCAGAATTTGTCTATTTTACTTGTACTGAGTTTAACTGTTGAACTTGAAAGCATACCTATATTTCTGTATCGTTATTGCTATGCTGAACTGTACCTGCTGAGCTCGTCACTATTTTCAACCCAAAGGTTAGTCTTGTTACTTATTGAGTTGGTTGTACTCATACTATACTCTGCACCTCATGTGCAGATCCAGATGCTTCCGGATACGGCGATTGTTAGATCTTAGAGTGTTATCAGTTGGAGACTATCAAGGTAGCTGCTTAGCGTCCGCTGACCTTGACTCTCTTCCTTTTAGCTATTGTACTGTTCTATATTTTCAGATAGTATTGTTATCAGTCAGACTTTGTTATCATTTAGATGCTCATGTACTCAGTGACACCGAATTTTGGGAGTGTACTTATATCAGTATTTGTGAGATTTTTGGATTGAATTTAAATATTATGTTTTCAAACTTAAGAGATATGGTGGTTTATTGAGATTGTCGGCTTGCCTAGTATTGAGATAGGCGCCATCACGGCATGCGAATTTTGGGTCGTGACACATGCCGAGGCGTTCGGCCCGCTCTACAAGAAAGGAAAGGAATTATCGAATTACGATACACGAGCTTACGATACAGTATATGAACACAAGGTGAGTATAACCTTTACCTTTTCTCAAATAACTTGCCAACAAATCAAGGTAATAAGGCTCGGCCTAATATATATGTATATATTTCTAAATCAAGTTCAATTATAATTTCAATTAATTAAGCCAACAGAATGAATTCAAATATTCCAAATATTACATGGTAAAGTCCTAAGTCTACCTGGACATAAACATGCTTTATCTATATACGAACTCTCATCACTCGTGCGTACGTAGCACCCACAACTAATAGCACATAAAAATTACATCACCTAGGGGTAGTTTCCCCTTCAGAAAGTTAGACAGAAGACTTACATCACTCCGAAGTTCCATAACCGACTCCAACGCCTCTCTAACTCTTCAATTCAAAGCCAAACGATCCGAAACTAGTCAAACAATGTGCAATTCAATCAAAATATACTCCAATGCTTATAATTAATCAATTTATAGCAAATTTCCAACTCTGTTCGAAAAGTCAATAAAGTTAACCCTTGTGCCCACGTGCCCGGATTCCCAAGTTTTTTGAAGATAAACTTTACCCATAACACCACGAACTCAAATATATAATTTATTCCTAATTCCATGTCCAATTTCGTGGTAAAAATCCAAAAATACAAATTTCTAGGTTTCTTTCAAAATCTCATAATTTCTACTAGTTTCCATGTTTAAATTCATGTATAATCCATGTATTTAACTTGTAATAGGAGGAAATCACTCACCTCGAGTTGCTCGATGAAAACCCCCTCTAAATAACTCCCCAAATTCGGCCATCCAAGTGGAAAATGAGAGAAATGAGAGCCAAGTCTCAATTTAAAGAACCCTTCTGTCAGCGATAATCTCCCACCTGCGGCCAAAATGCCACACCTGCGGCGTCGATTTTATGACCACGCCTCCTCTTCTGCGAAAAATCACCCAAACACGATGCCTCACAACTATAGGTGTTAACCAGATGGGTTGGTCAGGGTTGGACACGAAAAAAAATAGCCCGTCCGGTTATTATTTCGGGCTGGTTAGTGGGCTGGTAACGGGCTGGGAAATTTTGGTCTAATTAGGGCCCATCCGGGATCGAGCTTAACGGGTCAGGACCGGTCCGGGTTACTTATTATTATTGTTTTTAGTATATTTATTTTTTCTTATACAATGTTATTGATACTTAAGTGTTTGCAAACTTTTAAGACTTAGAATTAAACTTTGAAATTTGAATTTTAAAATTATAAAATTATAATTTGAAAGTAAGTGGCTACAAAAAATTATTTAATAAGATCAATAGGCAATATGTAAGGATCAAACTCCGAAGGCTTTCGTTTTATATTTTCATTGAATAATAAATAATACTTCAAATTAATTTGCAAGTTCTATTTTGATTTTTTTATTTTTGAACTTGCAAATTAAAAGTTTACAACAATTATTAAAAATACGAAAGAGTACATCACATGCTTTGCATTATTTCTATAAGTTCATCCATGCCAATATGAGGTTCTTGGTTCCGGCATTGCTTAAATCGGAACCATAAACCATCATGTCTCCAATTTCTTGGTCATCTACTTCATCTACCTCTTCACGCCCTTGATTTTGTCGTTCTGATCTTATCCAATCTCTGAAGCAGACTAGAATTTCCAAAGCGTTGCTGCCTAATGAATGACAAGTATCTCCTAGTGGCTGCCTTGCTTGGCTAAATGCACTCTCTAATGCGACTGTTGAAATCGTCATATTTAGCACGTCTCGAGCCATGGACGAAAGAACAGGAAATTGATTTGAGTTGCTCCTCCATCAACCCAGCAGTAGAAATTCCTTTGTGTGGGGCTCTGGTGACTTTTGTAAGTAGAATTGGAGTTCATCAATGTTCCTGCTACTGGTTTGTTGATGCTCTTCTAGTGTAGACCAAATAAAATAATCTTTAACACCATCATTATCCTCCAAAGCACCGGATGCAGATGTTGAAACTGAACTTGAAGGAATATTTGCATCTACAGCAGCAGAAACATCAATAATGTTAGCATAATAATTATATAAAGTTTGTAAATATTTGTGTAGATTAGAAATACAAGGTTCAACATCAGGGGTTTTAGTTGGTCCAATATCCATATAAACATCTAAAGCTGTGATTAATTGGCGACAAGTGGCCATTTTGATAGAAGGGATTAAAATAGCACTAATTAGGTAAATAGGGGTAATTGGGTAGAAATATTTCTTAAATTTATCTAGCATAGATTCAACAACAGAAGAATATCCTTCTTTCTTCTTCAAATTATGGAGTAAAAGAGAAACTTCAGCAATATTAACTAAACCATTTGCAATAGTAGGATAATAAGCTCCAGAAAACTCAAATGTAGCCACATAAAATTTTTGTAAAATTTTTACAACATCTTCAATGACATCCCAAGTTCTAGACGTTAACAAACAGTTAGGATGGGTACAATGAGAATTAGCAACTTCAGTTATAGGCATTTTATATTTATGACAACATCTCAAGAATAAATAAGTATAATTCCACCTAGCAACTATTTCTTCAGGCATGAGTCTTGGTTTTAGTTCATACTGTACATATTTTTCCTTAAATGCATTTAATCTAGCACTTCTATTATTTCCTTGAATTACACCAATATCTCTTCTAACTAAAATGATCTCATCTCTAAATAATTCAAGGCTACTCTTCACAATTAAATTATAAATATGACATGCACACCTAACATGCAATATTTTAGGAAGTGGTGGGTCTAGATGCAATTTTAATATTGTAATAGTAGAATTGTTGTTAGAAGCATTATCAAATGACATACACAAAACATTTTCTGAAAGATAATAAAATATAACAACTTCATGGATAATATTACTTATAAATGCACTAGTTTGACTTTGATCTTCATCATATTTAAAAGCAATAATACATTTTTGCATACAAAAATTATCATCTATCCAATGACATGTAACAGTCAAATAATCATATTCATTAACAGCACGACCAATATCATAAGTAAGAGAAACTCTACAAGAAAGATTGGCGAACAAATAACGGATATATGTTTGATATTGTCCAAAAAGTCGAAAGATACCATCTCTATAAGTACTTCTAGGAATACCTTTAAACAAAGGGTTATAAATTCTTTTAATATAAGTAACAAGATATGGTAAAGCAGCAAAACTAAAAGTTAAACAACCTAAAACAATCATTTTAGCTAATTCTTCTTGATCTTTCGCTATATCGTATTTACCTATTAAATCGCCAGTAACCGGGTTAAGTTTTTATTGCCCACCTTCCTCATCAGCACCCCATGCAATAGGGTGGTTATCTACCATGTGCCTACGAAGTTGACCCGTTCCCCCTGCCTTACCTCCGGTCTCATGTTTACAAACTTCCTTACAATTTAACATCTTATATAATTTTGATTTTCTTCTAGTGTTTCAAAAAGATTCCAACACTTACTTCCTAATCTTTGATTCCTCTTAATAGGGAGGGGAGGCCTAGCTGTATTACCACGACCACCACCCCTAGTATTTTGGGTTTGACTAGCATTACTAGGTGTAGCTGGTAGTGTTTCAAGATTATTAGGTGATTGAATATCATTTAAATTATCATATGTAAAGACCCGGCCGATCGTTTTGAGAGTAATAGTCCCAATACCTTATTAACTGCTTCCCCCGTATCTTTTTCTGCTTATGTGACTTGCCGGGAGGTTTTGTTTTTAGTTTCGGAGTGTTTTGGGACACTTAGTCCCTAAACGGAAACTTAAGTCTTAGGATTTTGACCGTAGTCAAAACTATGTGAAGACGACTTCGAAATGGAGTTATGTCGGTTACGTTAGCTCCGTTGGGTATTTTGTACTTAGGGGCGTGCCTGGATTGTGTTTTAGAGGTCTGTAGCTGATTTAGGCTTGAAATGGCGAAAGTCGAATTTTTAGAGATTTTGACCGGAAGTAGACTTTTTGATATCGGGGCCGGATTTCGATTCTGGAAGTTGGAGCAAGTCCATAATATTGCATATGACTTGTGTGCAAAATTTGAGGTCAATCGGATGTGGTTTGATAGGTTTTAGCATCGGTTGTAGAAATTTGAAGTTTCAAGTTCATTAAGTTTGGATTGGAGAGTGATTCATATTTTTAGCGTTGTTTGATGTGATTTGAGGGCTCGATTAAGTTCATAAGTTATTTTAGGACTGGTTGGTATATTTGATTGAGGTCCCGAGGGCCTCGGGTGAGTTTCAGATGCTTAACGAATTATTTTGGACTTGTGAAGGATAGCAAATTTTTCTGGTTTTCCAGTTGCTGGTTTTCTTCTTCGCATTCGCGAATAGGAACTAGAGGCAGGTGAGATTTGTGCTCCGCGTTCGCTATGGAGGTCCCGCATTCCCGAAGCTATGAGGTAATTGGTATATGTGTTCGCGATGTGGTGTCGCGTTCGCGTTGAGGAAGTTGGTTGACTGAGCCTCCAAGCCATTTTTCCTACGCATTCGCGATGATGGTTCCGCATTCACGTAGGGTCGAGCTGAGTAACCTTCACGTTTGCGATGAAGGATTTTGGACTGAAGCAATTTTGTGCTTCGCGAATGCGAGGGTGTGGCCGCGTTCGCAAAGAAGGGATGCCTGGGCAGTATTAAAGTTTCCAAAAAATGAGGGTTAGCCATTTTTATCAAAACTGGGGTTAGAGAGCTAGGATTTGGACGAGAGTTTGAGGGATTTTCAGAGACATCGATTGGGTAATGATTCTTCACTTGTTTTTGGTTATATCCCACTAATCTATCATTAATTTTATCTTTTAATTTCGGATTTGGATGGAAAGTTTGGGAAAAATGGGAAGAGGTTCTTCAACTAAGATTTTGGATTTTGATTGAGATTTTGATATCGGATTTGGATAATTTTGGTACGAGTGAACTCGTGAGTGAATGGATGTTCATATTTTGTGACTTTTATCCGATTCCGAGACGTGGGCCTAGATCGACTTTTTGGGGCGATTTTCTAAATTCTTGCTTTAGCTTTGATTTCATTAATTAGATTATTTTCTTATTGTTGTATATATGGTATGTAATTGATTTTGGCTAGATTTGGGCCATTCAGAGTCGGATATTCGTGGAAAAGACATTGTTACCAATTGATTGAGCTTGGTTCGAGGTATGTGTCTTGCCTAACCTTGTGTGTGGGAAATCCCCTTAGGATTTGGTAATGTTGTGATATGTGAGCACCGTGTACGTACACGGGCTATTTGTTGTAAAACCCGATTTATTTTTACTGAGTAGCAACCTGTTTTCCGTTAATTTAAGTTATACCGTTTAAATGAGTATTAGTGTGTTTTCATTCTTAATTGAGCTATTCCAATACGTGTAGTTATCTTGTTTAGTCTAATATTGCATGTCTACGTGCTTTAACTGCTTATTTGAACACTGTGAAGCATGCCTAGTTGATTTCCTGCTTTTGCTTGTTCTTTATCAGTATAACTGTAGAAACCTTGTTATTAACTGTTATATTTGTTGGTTTGAGCTGTGTGTTAACTTTTGAGACTACGAGGTGGTACCTCGAGAGGTTTTCCTATATATTTACTTTTGAGACTATAAGGCGGTTCCTCAGGAGTTCTCCCTTTATAGTTTCTTTTGAGACTACGAGGCGATTTCTCGGGAGTTTTCCCTGCACATTTACTTTTGAGACTACGAGGCGGTTCCTCGGGAGTTCTCTCTGCATATTTACCTTTGAGACTACGAGGCGGTACCTCGGGAGTTCTCCCTGTATATTTATTTTGGGACTACGAGACGGTATCTTTAGAGATCCCCTGCTGTTTACCCCTGTGTGTTATACTGTTGCCTTGTTGTGTTTCCTTTTTGTTAAATTCTAGTCTCTTATTATACTGTATCTTCTCCTGCTTTATTTATTATATACTAGTGGGCCTGACCTGACCTCATCACTACTCGATCGAGGTTAGGCTTGGTAGCTTACTAGGTACCGTCGTGGTATACTCATGCTACTCTTCTGCACATGTTTTTGTGTGCAGATCCAGGTACTTCTTATCAGCCCCGCTACTAGCTGAGAGTGCTTGCTATTGTACGGAGACTTCAAGGTACATATGCCACGTCCGCAGACCTCGGAGTCCCCCTCTATTCTCTCCTATGTCATTTACCTTCCGTACTTATTTTGTTAGACTCTGCTGTATAGAGATACTAGTTTCCTTCTGTAGCTTGTGAATTATGATGTTCCGGGTTTTGGAAAGACTGTGTATTTATAAAGTATTGGTTATTGTACATGCCGAGCGGCATTGTTACTAGTTATTTAGTTATCCACTGCTGTTAGTTGCCAAGTTTTACTTTCGTTTTGTTATTTTCCGCAATTTGTTAGGCTTACCTAGTCATAGAGACTAGGTGCCGTCACGACGTTATACGAAGGGAGTTTAGGTCGTGACAAGTTGGTATTAAAGCCGTAGGTTCATAGGTGTCGTGAGTCCCAAGCCGGTTTATTAGAGTCTCGTGGATCAGTATGAAGATGTCTGTACTTATCTTCGGGAGGCTATGGAACTGTTAGGAAAAATTATACTTCTTTGATTCCTTGTCGTGCGAAATTTGTTGACATCAAAAATTCTAAACTTTTGTATTCTATTCTCTCACAGATGGTGAGGACACGTACATGCAAATTTGATAACCAGGCACCCACGCCCCTTGCTAGAGCCACGAGAGGCTGGGGCTGGGGTAGAGGCCGAGAACGTCTACGCGGTATAGCCAGAGCACCCGCACGAGCTGCTACAGAGGAGCCCCTAGTAGCTCCAGTTGGAGGGCAGACACCTGAGGTACCTGTTGTTGCACCAGCCCTCCAGGAGACACTAGCCTAGCTTCTGAGCATGTTCAGCACCTTAGCTTAGGTTGGATTGATTCCACTTGCTCCTGCCACATCTCAGGTCGGGGGAGGAGCACAGACTCCCGTCGCCGGTACTCCAGAGCAGCGGGTTTAGGTCAACCAGGTTCCAAAGATTTTACCGAGGCAGCCATTAGCTCCAGCTCAGCCCGAGGTTAGGGCAACAAGTTTTGAGGTGGAGCAACTCAGACTTGAGAGGTGCAAGAAGTACCACCCTTCAACCTTCAGTGGATTGGCGTCAGAGGATGCCCAGTGTTTCTGGAGGAGTGTCACTGTATTCTCTGTACTATGGGTGTAGCGGAGTCAGGATGCCCTGGATAAGGTGAAGGTGATTCAAGATCGACTTCGCACAGCCCAGTCCAGACAGAAGAGTTATGCGGATCAGAAGGTTCGCAATGTTACATTCATGGTTGGAGAGCGGGTCTTGCTCGGGGTTTCGCCTATGAAGGGCATTATGAGGTTTGAGAAGAAGGGCAAGTTGAGCCCAAGGTTCATTGGTCCATTTGAGGTGTTGCAGCGAGTTGGAGAGGTTTCTTACAAGCTTGCCTTACCTCCAAGTCTAGCAGGAGTTCATCTAGTATTCCATGTTTCTATGCTCCGGAAGTATCACAGTGATCCGTCTCATGTGCTGGATTTCCGCTCAGTCCAGTTGGACAAGGATCTATCTTATATTGAGGAGCCAGTGGCTATTTTGGACAGGCAGGTTCAAAAGTTGAGGTCAAAGAACATTGCTTCCGTGAAGGTTCAGTGGAGGGGTCAGCCGGTCGAGGAGGCAACTTGGGAGACAGAGCAGGATATGCGTAGCCGTTATCCTTATCTCTTCACCACTTCAGGTATGTCCATATACTCGTTCGAGGACGAACGATTATTTTAAGAGGGGGAGGATGAAATGACCCGGCCGGTCGTTTTGAGAGTAATAGACTCGATCCCCTATTAACTGCTTCCCCCGTATCTTTTTCTGCTTATGTGACTTGCCAGGAGGTTTTGTTTTTGGTTTCAGAGTGGTTTGGGACACTTAGTCCCTAAACGAAAGCTTAAGCCTTAGGATTTTGACCGTAGTCAGAACTGTGTGAAGAAGACTCTAGAATGGAGTTCCGTTAGCTCTGTTGGGTGATTTTGGACTTAGGGGCATGTCCGGATTGTGTCTTGGAGGTTTGTAGCTGATTTAGGCTTGAAATGGCAAAAGTCAAATTTTTGGAGATTTTGACCGGAAGTGAACCTTTTGATATCGAGGTCGAATTCTGATTCCGGAAGTTAGAGTAGGTCCGTAATGTTGAATATGACTTGTGTGCAAAATTTGAGGTCAATCGGACGTGGCTTGATAGGTTTCAGTATCGATTGTAGAAATTTGAAGTTTCAAGTTCATTAAGTTTGGATTGGAAAGTGATTCATATTTTTAGTGTTGTTTGATGTGATTTGAGGGCTCGACTAAGTTCGTAAGCTTTTTTAGGATTGGTTAGTATATTTGGTTGAGGTCCCGGGGGCCTCGGGTGAGTTTCAGATGCTTAACGGATCATTTTGGACTTGTGAAAGAAAGCAGATTTTTCTGGTTTTCCAGTTACTAATTTCCTTCTTTGCGTTCGCAAGGGGAGATCCGCGTTCGCGAAGAGGAATTAGAAGCAGGTGGGATTTGTGCTTTGCGTTCGCGATGTGGTCTCACGTTCGCGTTGAGGAAGTTGGTCGATCGAGCCTCCAAGCCATTTTGCCTACGCATTCGCGATGCTGGTTCTGCATTCGCATTGGGTCGGGCTGAGTAACCTTCGCATTCACGAGTAGACCATCACGTTCGTGATGGAGGATTTTGGACTGAACCAATTTTGTGCTTCGTGAACGCGAGGGTGTGGTCGTGTTTGCGAAGAAGGGATGCTTGGGTAGTATTAAAGTTTCCAAAAATGAGGGTTAGCCATTTTTATCAAAACATGGGTTAGAGAGCTCGGATTTGGACGAGATTTTGAAGGATTTTCAGAGACATCAATTGGGTAATGATTCTTCACTTGTTTTTGGTTATATCCCACTAATCTATCACTAATTGCATCTTTTAATTTCGGATTTGGGTGGAATATTTGGGAAAAATGGGAAGTTCTTCAACTAAGATTTTGGGTTTTGATTGAGATTTTGATATCGGATTTGCATAATTTTGGTACGAGTGAACTCGTGAGTGAATGAGTGTTCATATTTTGTGACTTTTACCCGATTACGAGACGTGGGCCCGAGTCGACCTTTTGGGGTGATTTTCTAAATTCTTTCTTTAGCTTTGATTTCATTAATTAGATTAATTTCTTATAGTTGTATTTATAGTATGTAATTGATTTTGGCTAGATTTGGGCCATTCAGAGTCGAATATTCGTGGAAAAGTCATTGTTACCGATTGATTGAGCTTGGTTCGAGGTAAGTGGCTTTCCTTACCTTGTGTAAGGGAAATCCCCTTAGGATTTGGTACTGTTGTGATATGTGAGCGCCATGTACGTGAGGTGACGAGTACTTACACGAGCTATTTGTTGTAAAACCCGATTTATTTTTACTGAGTAGCAACCTATTTTCCTTTAATTTGAGTTATACCGTTTAAATGAGTATTAGTCTGTTTTCATTCTTAATTGAGCTATTCCAATATGCGTAGTTATCCTGTTTAGTCTAATATCGCATGTATACATGCTTTAACTGCTTATTGTACCTCTGTGAAGCATGCCTAGTTGATTAACTGCTTTTCATTGTTGTTTATCAGTATAACTGTAGAAATTTTGCTGTTAACTGTTGTATTTGTCGGTTTGAGCTCTGTGTTTACTTTTAAGACTACGAGGCGGTACCTCAGGAGTGTTTCCTGTATATTTACTTTTGAGACTACGAGGAAGTTTCTCGGGAGTTCTCCCTACACATTTACTTTTGAGACTACGAGGCGGTTCCTCGAAAGTTCTCCCTATATATTTTCTTTTGAGACTGCGAGGCGGTTCCTCGGGAGTTCTCCCTGCACATTTACTTTTGAGACTACGAGGCGGTTCCTCGGGAGTTTTCCCTGCATATTTACCTTTGAGACTATGAAGCGGTACCTCGGGAGTTCTCCCTGTATATTTATTTTGGAACTACGAGACGGTATCTCGGGAGATCCCCTGTTGTTTACCCCTGTGTGTTGTATTGTTGCCTTGCTGTGTTTCCTTTTGTTAAATTCTAGTCTCTTATTATACTGTATATTCTCCTGCTTTATGTATTATATACCAGTGGGCCTGACCTGACCTCGTCACTACTCGACCGAAGTTAGGCTTGGCACTTACTGGGTACCATTGTAGTGTACTCATGCTACTCTTCTGCACATGTTTTTGTGTGCGGATCTAGGTACTTCTTATCAGCCCCGCTAATAGCTGAGAGTGCTTGCTGTTGTACGGAGACTTCAAGGTACATCTGCTGCGTCCGCAGACCTTGGAGTCCCCCTCTATTCTCACTTATGTCATTTACCTTCCGTACTTCTTTTGTTAGACTCTGGTGTATAGAGATACTAGTTTCCTTCTGTACCTTGTGACATGATGTTCCGATTTTTGGGATGACTGTGTATTTATAGAGTATTGATTATTGTACATGCCAAACGAAATTATTACTAGTTATTTAGTTATCCATTGCTGTTAGTTTCCAAGTTTTACTTTCGTTTTGTTATTTTCCGCAATTTGTTAGGCTTACCTAGTCATAGAGACTAGGCACCGCCACGACATTATACGGAGGGAGTTTGGGTCGTGACATCATCTATACCATAATTTTCTTGAAGTTGCTCTTAATCTACATTTAAATTTTCAGGTGAACTCTTAGAAATATGTGTCTACTAGAAGAATTAGCACCACCTCTTGATTTTTTAGAAGTTTTACTCTTACTACTACCACCCCTACTAGTACACGCTTTTTTGGCTGCTCTAATTCGGTAGATCCGTATCGTAATTTGGGACTTGGACGTATGCCCATAAATTTAATTTGGAGGTCCCTTGCTTGAGTTATCGCCATTTATTAAAAATTAGAAGTTTGAAAGCTTAAATATTTCAAAGTTTGACCGTGAATTTGATTTTATCGATATCGGACTCGGATTGGGATTCTGAGAGTTGGAATAGCTCCGTTATATTATTTATAACTTGTGCGCCAAATTTAAAATCATTCCGGATTCATTTAATACGTTTCAGCATGATTTTTGTAAAGTGAAAAGTTTGAAACACATAAGTTCGAATCGAGGTGTGAATTGTAATTTCGATGTTATTTAACGTGATTTGAGAACCCGAGTAAGTCCGTATTATGTTACGGGGCTTGTTCCAATATTCGAACAAGGTCCCAAGTGGCTCGGGTGAGCTTCGGAGGGGTTTTGGACCAATTTTGTAAAAAATTGCACGTCTGGTTCTGGTGTTTCGCACCTGCGACTTTTGGAGCAGAGGTGTAACCCCGCTTCTGTGGAGAACTTTGTCGCTTCTGCGATTTGGAGCTTGGGTAGCCTTCTCGCTTTTGCGATCAAGTGATCGCAGATGCGACCATCGCTTCTGCAGCTCAGCGACCGCAAATGAGAAGGGACCGCTTCTGCGCAGCCGCAAATGCGGCTCATTTTCTGCAGATGCGGACACCCGTTTGGTAAGCTCATTTCGCAGATGCGAAAATAATGTCCGCAAATGCGAAAATGCTGGATAGAATACATAAAATCAGGTGTTAGCCATTTTTGCTCATTTTTGAGTTTTGAGTCTCGGATTTGGGCGATTCCAAAGGGTATTTTCATGACTTTGACTTGGGTAAGTGTTCTATACCCGAAAGTGATTATATTTCATAAATCCATGTTTATATTCATAGTTTACTTCGGATTTAGATGGAAGAAATTGGAATTTTTGTAAAACTTTCCAAAAACAAAAATTTAGGATTTGAAAGACAATCCGATATCGGAATTTGATAATATTAGTATGGTTGAACTCGTACCAGAATGGTATCCGGATTCCATGATATTTTGTCGTGTTCCGAAAAGTGGGCCCCATGTTGAAATTTTTGAAAATGACTTAAATTAAGTCTCTTTCAGATTGTGAATAATTTCTAAAGCTCAAATTGAATTATTGGTAAATAAATCGCTAGGTTTTATTGGTTTGGAGGATAATTCGAAAGGAAAAGCTGTGGTCGAGTGATCACTTGAATTGCGAAACAAGGTAAGTATTGTGGTTAACCTTAACTTGAGGGAATAGAACCCTTGAATTATTTGTTACGTGAATTTCATGTGTAACGACGTATAGGCGAGGTGACGAGTGCCTATACGTTGTCAAATTGATTGTTTATATATTTATCTGAAAATCATAAATTATTTTAAATCATGAATTAATTATTATAATAATTATTTCTCTCATATTCCTTGTCCAATATTATGTCTTGAATTCATGCTATAATTGCTACATGCTTATTTGACTTATGTGTTTTAATTGCTACTTGACATTTAGCATATTAAATATTAAATTGCCTATTTTCTCCTTGATTTCCATAATAAATTGCTACTTGTCATTACTTGTCTCCTAAATAAATCATAATTATTATATACCTTGTTGCCTAATAATTTCTTATTAATTGTGGTCTTTATTGAAGTAGTTTTACATGAGTGTTGTTAAATTAAATTGTTGGAGCGGGTTGCACGCCGTAACAGAATTTATTTGAAAGAGTATATTGTTGGATTGGGTTGCACTCCGCAACAGATTATATTTTAAGTTTATATTATTGGAGCGGTTGCACACCGCAACAGAAATTAATTGAAGGATTATATTGGGGGAACAGGTTGCACGTCGAAACAGAACGATAAAAGAAATAATTGGTTATGAGTGTTGAATTGACTTCAATTATTGATATGATTTACCTATCTTACCTCTATTGTTGTAATTGTTATTATTATTATTATTATTATTATTATTATTATTATTTCTATTATTATTATTATTATTATTATTATTATTATTGTTATCATTATATTATCATTATTATTATTATGATTATTATCATTATCATTATTATTATTATTATCATTATTATTATTATTATCATTATTATTATCATTATCATTATCATTATTATTATTATTATTATCATTATTATTATCATTATTATTATTATTATCATTATTATTATTATTATTGTTATTTTTCTTATTGTTGTTATTCTTGTTATTGTTATTATTATTATTATTATTTTTATTATTGTTATTGTTATTATTGTTCTTGTTGTTATTATTGTTCTTCTTGTTATTATTGTTCTTGTTATTATTGTTATTGTTATTATTATTATTGTTATTATTATTGTTATTATTATCATTGTTATTATTGTTGTTATTATTGTTATTTTATTTTTTGTATTTTATTATTATTATTATTATTATTATTATTATTATTATTATTATTATTATTATTATTATTATTATTGCGTACAGGTTAATGTAAGTGACCTGCCTTAGCCTTGTCACTATTTCGTCAAGGTTAGGCTCAACACTTACAGAGTACATAGGGTCGGTTGTACTCATACTACACTCTGCACTTCATGTGTAGATACCGGAGTTGGTCCCAGTGGCGTACTGTAGATTTGCTTGGATTTAGCTATCAGAGGAGACTTGAGGTATAGAGGCACGATGTTCGTAGCTCTGAATTCCCCTTCTACTTTATCTTAGTTGTGTGCTTTCTTTCAGACAACTTTATTTTATTCAGACCTTTGTTTGTATTATTCTAGAAGCTCGTGCATTTGTGACTCCAGTTCTGGGATGGTATTTAGACATCGTTATTATTTTGGTTTGTTCATTTAAATTCAAATATTATTCTGGTTGTTGGTTTCTTTACTATTTAATTAAGGTGAATTGTTAAAAATAATTAAAATTATTCTAACGTTGGCTTGCCTAGCAAGTGAAATGTTAGGCATCATCACGGTCCCGAAGGTGGGAATTTTAGGTCGTGACAGTTGGTATCAGAGCACTAGGTTACTTAGGTCCCACGAGTCACGAGCAAGCTTAATAGAATCTGAAGGATCGGTGCAGAAATGTATGTACTTATCTCTCAGAGGCTATGAAGTTTAGGAATAATATCACTTCTTTCTTATTTTGTCGTGCGATTTTATTCTATCATCGATGATTGAGCCATTCTATTCTTGTTCTCTCACAGATGGTGAGAACACGTACTACATCTACCGTCGGATAGGAGCCAGAGCCCCCGGTGGTAACTATGACTAGGGGTAGAGGCCGAGGTCATGCCAGAGGCCGAGGTAGAGGCAGAGGTAGAGCTCAGTCTAGAGCTCGAGAAGCAGCACCTCTTGTAGAACCTCAGGTGGATTTGTGTGATGACCCAAAATGTCATCTTTAAATTTAATTAATTAATTTATCATTTCTCGACTTGCGTGCACAGTCCATAAAATTTTCTGGAAAGTTTTCAGGTGAAAAATGGATTAAAATGTGAATTAGAGCTTTAAAACTCAATTAAGTTGACTTTGGTCAACATTTTGAGCAAACGGACTCGGATCGTGATTTGGGACTTAGGCGTATGCCTGGAATCAAATTCCGAGGTCCCTAGCTCGAGATATGGAATTTTGATAAAAAATTAAAAGTTTAAGTTCAAATAGTGACCGGATGTCAAATTATGTGCAAACGACTCCAGAATAGAATTTTGATGATTCCAACAGCTCCGTATGGTAATTTTGGATTTAGGAGCGTGATCGGAATTGTATTTGGAAGTCCGTAGTGGAATTAGGCTTAAAATGCCAAAAGTTAAATTTTTGGGAAGTTTGACCGGAGGGTTGACTTTTTGATATCGAGGTCGGAATCCGATTATGGAATTTGGAATAGGTCTGTTAGGTTATTTATGACTTGTGTGCAAAATTTGAAGTCATTCCGAATTGATTTGATGTGTTTTGGCACAAGATATAGAATTTGAAAGTTCAAAGTTCATAGATTTTGATTTGAGGTGCGATTCATCGTTTTGATATTGTTTGATATGGTTTGAAGCCTCGACTAAGTTTGTATTGTATTTTGGGACATGTTGGAATAATTGGTTAAGGTCCCGAGGGTCTTGGTTGGATTTCGGAAGGTAAATGGAATGGATTTCGGACAAAGAGGGTTGCTGGAAATTTCTGTTGCAGAAATTTCGCGTGGAGCCAACTTTGAAAGCTTATATCTTGCAATTCATAAGGTTTCATTCTAGTTTCCAGAAAGTTAAATCATTCATTATTTAGACATTTGTACAGAAAGTTATGATGGATTGAATGAAGGCTGGTAGAGCAGTTTTGCCAGAAATTGTGCCAGAAATTTGTGATGCGTGGAGACGACTTTGGAAGCTTACAACAACAACAACAACAATCACCTAGTATAATCCCTCAAGTGGGGTCTGGGTAGGGTAGGATGTACGCAGCCTTACCCCTTCCCCAGGGCAGGGAGACAGTTTCCAATAGACCCTCGGCTAAAGAAGGTGAAGGAAGCCCTGATATCAAGTAATAGCAAGACAAATAATTAGAGAACTAAATCGAAGATAGCAACAGAGAATATGAAAGGGATACCAATAACAAGTATTAGCAAGACAGTATAATTAGAGAAATAAATCCAAGGTAGCACGCGAGAATATGAACGAAGTACTGCTAGCAAACTACGGAATTACCGATGGCAAGTAGTAACGGAACAAGGCATGCAAATATAGCAAACTAAGGAAAGAAAGGGGTACCATGCTAGCACTAATACTATCAAACTAGAGAAGACAAAGGGAAACTGATAGTAGGCTATATTCATGCAATTTAGACACTACTTACACTCTAATTTAGCCGCACTTTATTGATATTTGAATGCTAAAAGATAACAAAATGCTCTAATTAAGAATTTGATGCTTTGCAGGAGCTACTCCGAGCTAGGAGGGAGCTAACGAGTGTTTTGGAGTCAACATGGAATGTGAAAGGGCAATCGAAGGTTAGCCCGATCGAAAAGGAGCGAGAAAAGCAAGCAAAACGACCTCTCCAGGTGCGCGGTCACGGAGTGGGCCGCGAATTGGTCCGCGAACTCAAGGCAGTGAGGCAGTCCAAATCTGCGGCCGGATCCACGGTCGAATCCGCGGCCGCGGACGGGCGGATGAAAGCCAAAAATGTAGGGTTAATTATGTAATTTCCTAGGTGACTAACCTAAACCTATATGAAACCTAAACTCGCCCAGAAGTGGGAGATAGCTGTTTTTAGAAGATTTTAGAGGCAAGAACGAGGGAGAGAAGACGGATAAATTCCTAAGAGTTTTCATCTTCTTCTTCATACTTCTATTTGTTGATTATGAATTATTTTAGTGATTTATTTTCCATTAGTATGAGTAGCTAAATCTGTTATCTAGGGTTGATGGAACCAATTGTTGGATGAAGTCTTGACTATATTTTGTTATAATTGAGCCGTGTTTGTTCTATGATTGTTCAATTACGTATTGTATTGTGGTTAATTGAAAGGGCCCTCGATTAATCGTGTCTATTCACCTTATGTTTCTTGAGAAAGAACACTCGGTTAGATTGTTGTTGAACAACACCACTTTTGGGGAAGTTAAGAGAATAATTACTTGAATTTAAAAGTGGGGTTAGAAATAACGAAGCTTTGGTGGGATAATTCTGAGTTGCATAAATTGTTAACTAGAGTAGTTCGAGAGAATGCTTCTAGTAAATTATCGTAATTGATCGAAAGGTAATTACGGTAGCCCCGAACTCATAATCCTCATAGAGTATTACGGTGAGATTATAGCTAAAGAGTTGAGAATTAATCTGGAAATTGGGGAAATCAATAGCCCTAGATCCTTTTACCCTTGAATTCAATTTTAGTTTTGATTATTACTAATTTTATTGTCATTTTTCCTTGGCTAAATAAATTCCACTGATTATTCATAAAACTATTGTATCCGGAAGTTGTCTGAGCTTATCATTAGCATCATTTAAGGTTGAAGTAAATAGGTTAGTTCCCTATGGGATTCAACTTCGGACTTGAACCGAGTTATATTTGCAGCGATCGCTTAGTCCTTCTTACAAGGCATAGTTAGGCGTGATCAAATTTTGGTACCGTTGCCGGGGAACTAACAGTGTTATTTATTACAACTTAGAAGAATTGTTAGGATTCTTAGTTTAGATCATCTTATAGTGTTTAAATTTCTTTTCATTGAAATTCTCACGTTTGAATTCTCCTGTGACTCAGGTGTATGCCTAGAAGCTCTTCGAGGACTGGTGAACTTTTTGAAGGACTCTCAGACCCCGAGAAAGCACTCAGCACATTAAATCTAGACAACAAGAAGAACAAACAGTTACAAAAATAATACACACTCGAAATTGAAATGGACAATGTGGACGATGTCAACGAAAACAATCGGAATAATCGGGTTGACCCAAACAATGGAGTGGTGGCACCGCTTGTGCCAGAAGCTGCTCTATATGATTATGCACAACCAACAGCTGATAACTTAGCCACCGCCATTGCTGTACCTTAGATACAAACGGAGACAATCCAGATCACCAACAACATGCTGCATCTGTTGAAAAATAAGGGACTATTCTCCGGGTCATACATTGAAGACCCACAACAACATCAGAAGAATTTCCTATCAATATGTGTGACCCAAATACAGCCGAATGTGACTCCTGAAGCCATCAAGCTATTATTGTTTCCATTCTCTGTGACTGGAGAGGCTCAAACTTGGCTGAATGCACTCCCAATAAACTCCATTGCCACTTGGGAAGAATTAGTCAAACAGTTCTTAAACAAGTTTTATCCTTCCAACAAGACTGCAAGGCAGATTGATAAGATATTGCAGTTCAGGCAAAAACCAACTGAGTCCTTGCAAGAAACCTGCTAGTGAAGTGTCCACACCATGACATTCCAGATCAGATGCTGGGACAGAGATTCTACATGGGTTTAGCAGATAGTTTGAAGGCCAATGTAGACGCTTCAGTTGGGGGTGCATTTTTGAGCAAGACATTCACAGAGTGCAAGATTCTTGTTGACAAGATGGCTCAAAATTTAGGTTGGATGGCTAGAGGTACGACACTTACACCAATAGTGCATTCTGTTGCTCTTGACCCAAACAATTTCCATGCAGAGAACATAGCCACTCTCATGAATCAGATGAGCATACTGGCAAAGAAAATTGATGAGATGGGTATAAAGCAAGTGCACATTGTTGATACAACGAATGGAGGATTGTGCACTCCTTGTATAAACCAGTCATATGTGTGCTCGTGGAGTGGAGAGAATGACAATCAGGGCTTCAGAGAAGACATGAATTATGTCAATAATTTTGGAGGTCAGAGGCAAGGTGGGCAACAATGGGGACCAACACCAAACCAGCAGTACAGACCCAACCTGCCACAACACAACCCCAATTCTGGAGGCGCACGACCACAAGGTCAAGTTGTGCTTTATCAAAGGCAGCAGGGCTATAATCAACTTCACCAACAACACTTGGCCTACCAACCACCTCATCAACAACAGGACAACAATATGGTAGAAGTCAGGGGTATGCTGCAACAACTCATTGGAACAAATTGTAAGATGCAAGAAAAGTTAGCAGCACATGATTCAACAATCAAAGTCATTGAAACTCAACTGGGACAGCTGTCTATGGCCTTGAATAATCGCCCCCAAGGAACATTGTCTGCAGATACAAATATTAATCCAAAGGAATAGAACCCAAATCAGCTAATGGCAGTGAGTCTCAGGAATGGAAGAAATTTAGACAGAGAGCAAGGAGTTGCTCAATTTAGGAGAGAGGCTACGCCAACTACTCCAGTTACATTAGAGGCAGATGAGTCAGCAGAGCTCACCGAGGTTTTAATTGAACAAGCACATGTTGACAAGGGTAAGGAGAAGGATGGTGAGCAAGTCTCAGAACAGGTGGAACCTCTAGTTCCAGAAGCTTCCAACAAAGAAAAGACATCAAGTAATGGACAAAGATTGACTCCTACACCATTCCCTCAGAGATTGGCAAAACAAAAGAAAGATGATCAATACAAAAAATTCATGGTAATGCTTCGACAGATTCAATTGAATATTCCACTGATAGATGCTTTGAGGGAAATGCCAGGGTATGCAAAAATGATGAAGGACCTGATGTCGCAGAAATTTGACTTCCAGGACCTGTCCACTATAACTCTGACACATACCTGAAACGCGGTAGTGACAAGACCTATGGCCCAAAAGGTGTCTGATCTAGGTAGCTTCACTATCCCATGCATTGGGAGTTATGCTTTTGCTAAAGCATTATGTGACTTGGGAGCCAGCATAAAATTGATGCCCTTGTCAATCTATACGAAATTGGGCATTGGCAGAGCTAGACCGACCTCAATGTTGCTGTAACTGGCTGATCGCACAGTCAAAAGACCGACAAGAATTCTTGATGATGTGCTTGTGCAAGTGGGGAAATTTGTATTTCCTGCAGACTTTGTTATTTTGATTGTCAGGTGGATGAAGAGATACCCATCATTCTGGGAAGGCCATTCTTAGCCATTGGGAGAGCATTAATTGATTGTGAGACTAGAGAGTTGAAAATAAGGTTGAACAATGAAGAAATAATATTCAACATTCAATAATCCATGAGGAGACCTAGTGAATTTGCAAACTGCTCACTAGTGGAGGCCATAGATGTGATACTGCAAGAAGAGGACGAGACCCTTAATGTCAAGGATCCACTAGAAGCCTGCTTGATGAATTTGGAAGAGATAGACGGTGAAGGGTTGGCAGAGCGGGTCATGGCTCTGGAAGGTCAAGGATTTTGGAAAAGGGAACCTCAGTTCGAGCCCCTACGCTTAGAAGAGAGAGCAACACCACCTGCAAAACCATCAATAGATGAGCCACCACAGCTGGACTTGAAACTGCTTCCAGCCCACCTCAGGTACGCTTTCTTGGGGCCTAATTCTACTTTGCCTGTTATTATATCATCTGGTTTGCTAGCTGTGCAGGTAGAGCAACTATTGAAGGTATTTCAAGAATGTAAGACTGCCATTGGTTGGTCCATGGCAGACATAAAGGGTATCAGCCAGCCTTTTGCATGCATAAGATTCTTCTGGAAGAGGGGCACAAACCTTCCAGGGAACATCAACGACGTCTGAACCCAAATATGAAGGAAGTATTAAAGAAGGAAGTGATCAAGTGGCTGGATGCGAGTATCATCTTCCCCATCTCTGACAGCAATTGGGTCAGTCCTGTATAATGTGTGCCGAAAAAGGGAGGAATAACGGTCGTACAAAATGAGAATAATGAGTTGATCTCGACTCGTACAGTCACGAGGTGGCGGATTTGTATGGACTATCGAAAACTGAACATAGCCACTCGAAATGACCATTTCCCAATGCCTTTCATTGACCAAATATTGGACAGGTTAGCTAGGCGGTCCAACTTCTGTTTCTTTGATGGATATTTGGGATATAACCAGATCTCAATAGCCCCGGAAGACATTGAGAAAACATCCTTCACTTGTCCTTATGGCATCTTTTCCTTTCGTAGAATGCCCTTTGGACTTTGCAATGCACCGGCTACATTCCAGCAGTGCATGTTAGCCATTTTCAATGACATGGCGGAGGATATTATGGAGGTGTTTATGGATGATTTCTCCGTGGTGGGGGATTCATTCGAATATTGTCTTCACAATTTAAGAAGAGTGCTCAAAAAATGTGTGGAGACAAATTTGGTGCTGAATTGGGAAAAGTGCCATTTTATGGTACAAGAAGGAATAGTTTTGGGGCATCGAGTGTCCAATAAGGGAATTGAGGTCGACCATGCTAAAGATTCCTTGGGCATGCTGTGTTCTACAGGCGATTCATAAAATATTTTTCCAAGATTGCTAACCCTTTATGTAAACTTCTTGAAAAGGATCAGCCCTTTGTGTTTTCTAATGATTGCAGGATGGCATTTGAGGAGCTAAAGAAGAGATTGATAACTGCACCCATCATTGTTGCACCAAATTGGGAGCAACCATTCGAGCTCATATGCGACGCCAGTGATTATGCTATAGGAGCAGTCTTGGGACAGCAAAAGGACAAGATGATGCACCCGATTTACTATGCAAGCAGGACACTCAGCGGTGCACAACTCAATTACACTGTAACAGAAAAGGAAATATTGGCTGTAGTGTTTGCCTTCGACAAATTCATGTCATACTTAATTGGTTCAAAATTTATTGTTTATACTGACCATGCAGCAATTAGGTACTTGATAGTAAAGAAGGAGTCAAAGCCACACTTGATTCGCTAGGTTCTTGTGCTACAAGAATTCGATCTGGAAATTCGTGACAGGAAGGGGACGGACAATCAAGTGGCAGACCACCTCTCAAGATTGGAAGGAGCTGAAAAGAGAATAGAGGTTGAATACATAACAGAGACATTCCAGGATGAACAGTTACTTGTTGTGACAATGGAGGAGACGCCATGGTATGTTGATATTGCTAACTATTTAGCAAGCAGTATTGTACCTTATGAACTCTCCTCAATTCAAAAGAAAAAGTTCTTCCGCGACTGTTGAGCTTTTTATTGGGACAAACCTTTATTATTTAAAATATGTGTAGATAACATGATCCAGAGGTGTATCCCCTAGAAAGATCAACCTTCTGTTTTGTAGGCTTGCCATGCTTCACCATATGGTGGACACTTTGGAGGAATCCGGACAACAGCAAAAGTGTTGGAATCGGGATTGTATTGGCCTACTCTGTTCAAGGATGCCTATGCTTGGGTTAAACGTTGTGATGAATTCCAAAGGACAGGCAACATATCTCGCCGTCACGAGATGCCGATGAACACAATTCAAGAGGTGGAGGTTTTTGACATGTGGGGGATCGGCTTTACGGGGCCGTTCGTCAGCTCGTATGGTAACAAATATATATTGGTAGCGGTTGACTATGTCTCCAAGTGGGTCAAAGCGGTGGCTCTCCCAAACAATGATGCAAAAGGGGTAACAAATTTCCTAAAGAAAAACATCTTCACACGTTTTGGCACCCCAAGAGCTATAATCAGTGATGGTGGAACCCATTTTTGCAGTAGAGCGTTCGCACGTCTGTTGGAAAAGTATGGAGTTCGCCACAAAGTAGCCACACCGTACCACCCACAGACGAGCGGGCAAGTTGAAGTATCCAATAGAGAAATTAAAAGTGTCCTGACAAAGACAGTGAATGCAATAAGGACCGATTGGGCGAAGAAGCTGGATGATACATTATGGGCATACCGCACAACATTCAAAACTCCAATTGGTATGTCACCGTACAAGTTGGTGTTTGGAAAGGCATGCCACATTTCGGTAGAGCTAGAACATAAAGCACTTTGGGCATTGCGACAATTGAATTTTGATATAGAGACCGCAGGCACCAACAGAGTCACTGAGTTATATGAGCTCGAGGAATTCAGGTTCTATGCATTTGAAAATGCTAGATTATACAAAGAAAAGATGAAAATGATCCATGATAAGCACATCTTAGATCGGAACTTCAAGCCCGGAGATCTAGTGTTGTTATACAACTCAAGATTGAGGTTGTTTCTGGGTAAGTTGAAGTCCAGATGGTCAGGACCCTTCAGAGTGGTGCAAGTGTTCTCAAGCGGAGCTGTGGAGATTGAATCCGATGATGGGACAAACAAGTTCACGGTAAAAGGGCAAAAGTTGAAACATTACCTTGGAATGGTCGAAGAGAAAAGTGATAGAGTGGTGATAACTTTGGAAGAGCCCTAGTACATGAACGAGGAGTGATAATGAAAGCCTGCGTCATGCCGCGACGTTAAATCAAGCGCTTCTTGGGAGGCAACCCATAGTTTTTTGTAAATCGTCGTGCCGTGATGTTAACTTAGACGCTTTTTGGGAGGCAACCTATTATTTTTCTTACTTGGTTTGTTGTAATTGATTTTGAACGACATTAACCAACCTACTAGTGTGCAGGGCAAAGATCACACGCATCGGAAGGATTCAGGGGTCGAAATTAACCCAAGACTAGGTAAATAATGTGGCAAACACAAAAATTGGCAGGAGACGGAGATCTGCGGCCACAGATTGGACCGCGAATTGAGCTGCAGATTGGGCCGCGAATTTTGGACTCTGTTGTACCCAATGTCCGCGGCCGCGGATCGGACCGCGGATTGGAGCACGGATTTTGGGACCCCCTCTGCCCAGAATCCGCGACCGCGGATTGGACCGCGGATTGGGGCACGGAAGCCCGTGCTTGTCCAGGTAAGTTTTTTTAATTTTAATCCCCCACCCACTTCTTTTCCTTAACCCAAACCCTCACTTCCCCCACTTCTCTTCTTCCCTTCCTAAATCCAAGAACCTAAACCCCTCACTTCCCCCCACTTCTCTTCTTCCCTCCCTAACTTCAACAACCCAAAACCCTCACTTCTCCCCACTTCTCTTCTTCCCTCCCTAACTTCAAGAACCCAAACCCTTCTTTTCCCCCATAGTTTCCTTTTAATACAAGACTCTTCTCCTTACTTCTCTTCTCCACTCAACCGATCTCCAACCTCCGTTCTTCTCAAGATCTCCAAGTGAGTACATGATTTTATTCCTCTTTCTTAGTATTTTGTTTTTCCTTTTCTGTATAGGGTAGTAAAATCATAGGTACTTTTGTCTGGGATTTGGATTGTGGTTTATATGTGGTATATGGAGGCTATTTGAATTTATTGATTTGGAGGAAGTCATTGTTGGGTTTGATTGGGTCTTTGGGTGACTTGGGGGTACATATGCACACTACCTGTTTGTTGATTTGCCTTAATGAGTGTTGAAGATAAATTGTGACTAATTGTGCGAGTGAAGCCTGAGTAACCACCATTGGGACACATATTCCTCTCTCTACTAATAGTAGTATTTATTGTGTAGGTAACATGCAACCTTCAAGGGAGAGGCGCGCTACCGGGGCCTCATCAAGTGGTCATGGAGGCTCATCTCGGGGACGGGCATCGACCAGTGCAACTTAGTTTGATTGTACTAGGTTTGTCTACAGAGCTGCCGACCAATTCAGTTTGAAGGCCACTAAAAAACCTGTACCGGAAAGGGGTATTGACAGGGCATCCCTCCAAGATGAATGCCATAATATGTATTGGGAGATGATCAGGCGCAGATTGGACAACTGTTTCAAAGAGCCGGAGGAGGGTAACTTGATGCTTGTTCGGGAGTTCTATGCCAACTGCCTCGAACATGAGGATAGAATATGCACTGTGCGATACACGAGAGTGGATACCTCATTAGAAGCCATCAGGAGAGTGTATCGATTGCCTGAATTCAATGGGGAGGAGGATTTCTATGATACTTACAGGAGAGAACCCATCACATGGAACAGGTTTTCCAGAACTATCTATGCACCAGACAAAGAGGTAGTATGGGTTGTGCCGGGATCGAAGCTACACTCTTCCTCACTCACTTTTGAAGGAAAATGCTGGTTGTACATCATCAACAGTCGCTTACTGCCATCTCACAACACCACTGAGGTAAATGGTCCGAGAGCTGCCTTGATATGGTGCTTCGTGAATGGCCATGACTTCGATTTGTCCAAGGTTCTTCAGTCTGAGATGTTCGTCCGTTCAACACAGAAGAGGTATGGGTTTTTTTACCCTCTCTGATCACTGGATTATGCCGGGAAGCAAGGGTGCCCGAGAACCCAAATGCGGAAGGCATGGTAAAGAAAAAAGCAATGTTCCGGGCAGACAAAATGACCATCGGGAAAGACCCGGTGGCACCAGGAGCAACTCATAGTAACGATTCTAATGCGTCGGAAAAGGGTGACGAAGGGCAGGAGGAGGTTGAACCTGCCTCACCCCCACAGGAACAAGCTGCAGTGATTGAAGGACCATCCCAGGGCAGACGGAGCACGCGAATGACAACCCTAGAACAAGACATGGCAGGATTGCGCACTTCCGTCACAGAATTAGGGACCCGAGTTGATGCTTTGGCAACCCAAAATGCAAAGTCAAACAAGAAAATCATGGGCTGGCTGCGTGCACTGGGGAGAGCATGTCATCTTGACCCTGGCACTGTCTCCGATCAAGACTGATCCACCAGGGAAGTTCCTTTACCTCACGTTACTTTACTTTGTATAACATGGGGAATGCCATCTTTTTTAGTGTGGGGTGGGGGATACTTTGTTGTATGTCGATAGTTTCGTAGTTTATTTGTATAAATCAATTTTGACTTGGCCCAACGATGGATATCATTCGACGGGTTTCTTGAGGGACTAAAGTCAAAAGAAAAAAAAAATTTCTTTTGTAGTAGTGTATCAATTCCCCTTTGGTTTTTCTTCAAACCACGGTTCTTTTCCAAGGGTTTTGTTTGAACCGGGTGTAGTTAGCTTTTTATTTTTTAGTTAGGAACTTATGGGCTATGGGAAGAATTAAAATAGGAAGCCTTGTTTGATTTCGTAATGCCTTGAATATAGCAGTTATTTTAGTGTGACGCTTAGGCTAATTTGTTGACTCTTGTAAGAAGGCCTTAAAATGTATGTTCTTAATTTGGTTGAAGTACCCTGATCTGAGTGTTTGATGATCTAATCTGGAATGAGTCATGTGCCATGTGTGTGGGAGGCTTGTTATATTCTGTGCACGATATTTAACGCCTAGAACTTGCCCTGTGTGTCTGCAAAGCAAAATGATAGTCTTGTTTAGTCTGGGAAGTGATATAGGCATTTCTTTGTTGAACCATATATATACATACTCCACCCACCTATTTGCTATGTACCATAGTTAACCCCGTTGAGCCTGTAATCCTGTTTCTTTGGCAACCACATTACAAGCCCTATCCCTTGTTTGAATTGACCATCTTTTTGAATCATTTACCTCTCGTAAGCACTGGAAATACAATGAATTTACAAAGGATAAAGTGTGGGGTAGTTGATGGAGCTTTGGAGTGGAACTAGGAAATAAGGAGAAAGGTATATCTTGTTGGAAAAGGCCACTTGTGAAAAAAAAAGAAAAGAAAAAAGAAGAACATCATTAATAGTGTATCATGTTGATTGGCAATAAATCTTTGGTGGCTTTTAAGGTGATTGTGCTCAAAAAAGAAGTGTGGGGTGGTATATGTGGTGTTAAAAAAATGAAAATATTGGTTTAACTTAGGTGTGGACTTGATTGTAAAATAAATGTATTAAAGTGCTTAGGGAGGTATAGTCACTATTATATATCCAAATATATCCTACCCAATCTACAACCTACATCACATCCAAATAAAGTTCTACTTGATCCTAGACTGAGTGAGCTCAATTAGTAGAGTCGTATACTACGGGCAAGCCTATAGTGCGTTTTCTGTGGCACAAGAATGTCATTTCTGAGGGTGAGTGAATTCTGTTCCTTTTAAAGTTCCTCAGTGTGTGTGAATTCTACTGATTGCGAAATGAATCTCTTTTGTTGTGAGCAGGCACTTGATTCATGAAGGATAGGTAAGTTTGGACCGTTGATATAGAGTAAGTACGCCGGTTAGGAACATTTCGTGGCTAGAGGGAGTCAACTCTTGAGGTGTAGATGTTGCACTAATGTACTCAATTTATGTGAAATATTCTTGGTGTGACGAGTAGGAAAGTCGCTCAGTGAAGTTAAGCCCCTTAGAGTGTGGTTTGATTGCTCGGGGATGAGCAATGGTTTAAGTGTGGGGTGTTGATAGTAGGCTATATTCATGAAAATTAGGCACTACTTACACTCTAATTTAGCCGCACTTTATTGATATTTGAATGCTAAAAGATAACAAAATGCTCTAATTAAATATTTGATGCTTTGCAGGAGCTACTCCGAGCTAGGAGCGAGCTAACGAGTGTTTTGGAGTCAACATGGAATGTGAAAGGGCAATTGAAGGTTAGCCCGGTCGAAAAGGAGCGAGAAAAGCAAGCGAAATGACCCCTCCAGATGCGCGGCCATGGAGTGGGCCGCGAATTGGTCCGCGAACTCAAGGCAGTGAGGCAGTCCAAATCCGCGGCCGGATCTGTGGTCGAATCCACAGCCGCGGACGAGCGGACGAAAGCCAAAAATGCAGTGTTAATTATGTAATTTCCTAGGCGACTAACCTAAAGCTATATGAAACCTAAACTCGCCCAGAAGTGGGAGATAACTGTTTTTAGAAGAGTTTAGAGGCAAGAACGAGGGAGAGAAGATGGATAAATTCCTAAGAGTTTTTATCTTCTTCTTCATACTTCTATTTGTTGATTATGAATTATTTTAGTGATTTGTTTTCCAGTAGTATGAGTAGCTAAATATGCTATCTAGGGTTGATGGAACCAATTGTTGGATGAAGTCTTGACTCTATTTTGTTATAATTGAGCCGTGTTTGTTCTATGATTGTTCAATTACATATTGTATTGTGGTTAATTGAAAGGGCCCTCGATTAATCATGTCTATTTACCTTGTGTTGCTTGAGAAAGAACACTTGGTTAGATTATTGTTGAACAATACCACTTTTGGGGAAGTTAAGAGATTAATTACTTGAATTTACAAGTGGGGTTAGAAATAACGAAGATTTGGTGGGATAATCCTGAGTTGCATAAATTGTTAACTAGAGTAGTTCGAGAGAATGCTTCTAGTAAATTTTCGTAATTGATCGAATGGTAATTACGGTAGCCCGGAACTCATAATCCTCATAGAGTATTACGATGAGATTATAGCTAAAGAGTTGAGAATTATTCCGGCTATTGGGGAAATCAATAGCCCTAGATCCTTTTACCCTTGAATTCAATTTTAGTCTTGATTATTGCTAACTTTATTGTCATGTTTTCTTGGCTAAATAAATTCCACTGATTATTCATAAAACTATTGCATCCGGAAATTGTCTGAGCTTATCATTAGCATCATTTAAGGTTGTAGTAAATAGGTTAGTTCCCTGTGGGATTCGACTCCGGACTTGAACCGGTTATATTTGCAGCGACCGCTTAGTCCTTCTTTCAAGGCATAGTTGGGCGTGATCAGAAACGCACGACTTTGGAAGCTTATATCTCGCAATTCATAAGGAATCAGAATATTTTTAAAACATGAAAGTTGTAGTCGTTTGATTCTAGTTTCCAGAAAGTTAAACCATTCATCATTTGGACATTTGTACATAAAGTTATGATCGATTGAAGAAAGGCTGGTACAAGCAAGTTCTGGTGGACTTTTAGTTACGGAAAATAGACTTTTAGTGACGGATGGGCAGAAACTTAAGGACCAAAAATGGTCATTTCCTTCATTTCGTTTTGGATTTTTGGAGCACGGTTCTTGGGCGATGTTTGGGAGTTTTTCACGGGCAAACATTGGGGTAAGTGTTACTTATCCTATATTGATTATATTTCATGATTCCATACTCATTTACATCATGAATTCGTGAATTTATGGACGAAAAATCAAGATTTTTGCAAAATCTTCCAAAAACAAAAATTTAAGATTTGAAGGTCGAGTTGTTATCGGAATTTGGTAAAATTGGTATGGGTGGACTCGTAATTGAATGGGTTATCGGATGTTTGTATCACCGGATTCCGAGAAGTGGGCCTCACGGGTAAGTTCTGAGCTAATTTCGGATTTTATTGAAAAATATAATATTTTCTTATGAAATTGATTACTATAATTTTTGTTGAATGTATCGAATTAATTATGACTAGATACGAGTCGATCGAAGTCAGAAAATCGAGAAAAAAACATAATACTTGGTTAAATTGGAGCAAGTCGAGGTAAATGACTTGTCTAACCTTGTGTGGGGGAAATTTCCCCTAGGATTGATAATTGTAATGTGTGGAAAGCCGTGTACACGAGGTGACGAGTGTGTACATGGGCTAAATGTGAAAGATTATATTTTAAATTATGTAGATCATTGTTGCGCATTAATTAAATTATTTCATTTTGTTATATTCTTCATTATTGATTTAATGTTTATATTTTAAATTTGCTTGACTTTTTTCTGCTAATTGTTTTATCTGTTTAGTTGGAACTTGGTTTCTTTTATTCTGTGCATTATTTGAAGGTTGATTTTTTTTAAATTAAATATTATTAATATAAAGTATTTGACATTTGTAAACTTGATATTGAAGCAACGTATTAAAGATTTTAAAATATTATTTTTCTGAATATTTTTGTAAGATTTTCGTACTCATTGTGATGGAGCAGTGAGCTCTTTATTGTGGAAAAATATTATTGTTGAATTATTTTGACAGGAGCCATGAGCTCTTTATTGTGGAAAAATATTATTGTTGAATTATTTTGACATGAGCCGTGAGCTCTTTATTGTGGAAAAATATTATTGTTAAATTATTTTGACATGAGCCATGAGCTCTTTATTGTGGAAAAATATTATTATTGAATTATTTTGGCATGAGCCGTGAGCTCTTTATTGTGAAAAAATATTGTTGTTGAATTATTTTGGCAAGTTAAATTATTTGAGCACCTGAGGTGCAAATTGTGATATATTGTGATATTGATACGCATGCGGTAGTATAAGGTCTGGGTATTGAAACGCATGCAGTGAGATAAGGGTGTCTTGATACGCGTGCCTAGTAGGGGGAACTACTAGAAGTCATGCGGTGTGATAAGGATGACTGAAATGCGGGATGCTATTTTGAAAAAAATATTTTCTTTAAAATAAATTGTGAAGGCTCCCGCGGTGAGATAAGGAAATGAGATATTGTGAATTTGTTTATGATTTGGGACTACAAGGCGGTACCTCGGGAGTGCCCTTGTTGATATTGATTTATGGCCGCAATTGCCTTTGATTATTGTTGTGATTTTCTTAAAGTTGAAAAGAATTCTGTTTTGTTTCCACGAGGTATTTATTTGCCATTATTTGATATAATTAAATGTGACATACTACTTGATTCATTTTCATTGTCATTTTATCTTATAATATTGTATAAACATTTTACCATGCCATTATTTACTCTCCAGTAGGGTCTGACCTGACCTCGTCACTACTCTATCGAGGTTAGGCTTGGCACTTACTGGATACCGCTGTGGTGTATTCATACTACGTTTCTGCACATCTTTTTGTGCAGATCCAGGTACATCTTATCAGACCACGCATCAGTAAACTAGTTGTACGAGGAGACTTCGAGGTATATCCGCCAGCGTCCGCAGACTCTGGAGTCCCCTTCTATCTTACTATGCTGTCTTCCTTATTTGCTTTAGACTCTGATGTATAGAGACATAGAGAATAAATTCTTAGAAGCTTGTGACTTATTTTTACCGGGTTTAGGGAGTTGAAATTGTTTGCATTGTAGTTTATTTATTTCAGATATTTATTATTATTCCGTATTGATAGGCTTACCTAGTCTTAGAGACTAGGTGCCATCACGACATCCTACGAAGGGAATTTGGGGTCGTGACAATTTGGAAGCGGAGGTTCCAGCTTAGACTGTACCTGTCGGACCAGTTTAAGTCCCGGAAGGATTCATAGCTACTCCAGTACTTCAGGACGCTCTAGTCCGTTTGGTGATCCTAATGGAGGGTGTGGCCCAGAATGGTACATTTCCAGTGGCATCAGCTATCTCACAGGCTGGAGGAGGAGCACAAACTTCCACTACTCCCGCTCCGGAGCGGATAGCTCCCCAGTATCAGGCTCCAGCAGTCCCGCCAGTTAGGGTAGTTCAGCCAGTTATTGCGGCACAGGCCGGTGACATGCCTGCCATGTCTTCTGAGGCCTTATTGAGATTGGACAAGTTTACTAAGCTTTTTCCAGTTCACTTAAGTGGTACACCTTCTGAGGACTGATAAGAGAGAAATATCATGCATAAGTTGAGCTGGAATCTAATTTTTAGTACTAATATTTTTTCTTTCTTTGTAGGAAATAGTTAAACTAATAAGAAAAAGGAAAAATGAGTAGAAAAAGTTCACTTTCCAAATTTGCAAAGAAGAACTATAATGCTGAAAAATTAAAAGTAAAGTGGTATATGCAACTTTACAAATGATGAAAGTATTTGTGCATATGAAAAAATCCAAGCAAATGGCCTACTTGCCGATTTGGAGGATTAAATTTCAGCAAACTTCACAACTACAAGCACGTGCAAGTTGCCAACTTGGAAAAATATATATGAGAAATGAATGTACATAATATACCTTTCCATCTATAAATACCGCTACATTGAGCTTCTCATTACAAAGAAAATTGAGAGGAGAGCTTCTTCTTTTCCTTGCTTCTTTTATTACTTTCGTTTCTTCTTTTGGCTATTACAGTGTCTTCATTTCTAGTTTCGAATAAATTATAAGGTTGAAAATTACTCTAGCACCTATTTTTAATTAAATAGGGGGAATTATTCTCTTAAATATTTCTTTCTATTTTCTTATTTAATGGGCAAGAATATTTCCGTTGTCAGTACTAACTCCATTATGGAGTAACTTTTCTTGTGTTGGGAGAATAACGAATATTAATATTTCTATATAATAGTAGATATTATCCCTCAATTTCACATGTTTGAGTTGAAGTTTTTTTTTTCCATTTAAATTTTATCTTCTTTATAGTTAGGTATTATTTAATTTGTTAACATCTATCTATTTCGTACTACATTTTAACTTCTTACTAATTCTGTAATCGAAAGAGGCGGAAGAGTAATATAGTTAATTTTGGTATTTATAGATGTTAACTTTTATTTAGTGACATCTAACTCTTATATGTTAAAAATTGATTCTACACTTATTTGTAATTGAAAGAGGCGAATATTGTAGTAATCAGTTATAGCAAGTAGGGTAACCGAAAGGGACTTACTAAAAAGAGCAAGTTTTAATTTAAGCATATATTTCTGGCTCTTTAATATTACTAGTTTGACGATTAATTTGTATAACCGAGAGGATTGCAATTAATTTTTCAACTTAAGTAATAATATATAAATGTAATCGTGAGAGGTATTTAAATATTTGTGAGAAATAGAAATTGAAGGATAATTTTATCTATTATATATATAACGACCCGACTTGTTATTTTAAGAATTTACGCCCCGTTCAGTGACATAAGGTCTCGAGCAGTTTCGCAATATGTATTATGACCCACGGGTGTGGTTGAGTTTGATTTACTGAAGATTCAGAATTGAATTAAAAGAACAATCCTTATTTAGAAGCTTAAATGGAAAGAGTTGACCGGAGAGTTGACTTTTGAGTAAACGACTCCAGAATGGAATTTTGATGATGTCAATAGCTCCGTATAATGATTTTGGACTTAGGAGCATGCCCAGTATATTATTTGGAGGTCCGTAGTGGAAGTAAGCTTGAAATGGCGAAAGTCGAATTTTTGAGAAGTTTGACCGGGAGGTTGACTTTTTGATATCGGGGTCGGAATCCAGTTCTGAAAATTTTTATAGGTCTGTTATGTCATTTATGACCTATATGCAAAATTTGAGGCCAATCAGACTTGATTTGATAGATTTCGGCGTCGAATGTAGAAGTTAAAATTTTTTAGTTTCATTAAGCTTGAATTGGGGTATGATTCGTGGTTTTAGCATTGTTTGATGTGATTTGAGATTTTGACTAAGTCCGTAATAGGTTTTGAGACTTGTTGGTATGCTCGGACGGGGTACCGAGTGCCTCGGGTGAGTTTCGGGGTGGTTTCGGACACTTTTTAAGCCATTTTTAGTTGCTGATTTTTGGCCACAGAGGTATGCATCGCGATTGCGGATAAACGGTCGTGATCGCGAAAAGCAATTTTGCTGTTTCGACATTGTGAATCGCGATCGCGGAAGACTTTTCACGATCGCGTAGAGGAAACTCTTTTTGGAAGCTCACATCTCGCAATTTATAAGGAATTTGGAGATGATCCAAAAATAAAAGTTGTAGATCTTTGTGTAGTTTTCAGAAAAGTAAACAATTTATCATTTGGAGGTGTGTACAAAATGTTATGGTAGATAAACTACATGCTGTCCGAGAAGAGTTTGGAAATCTCTGTTGCATAGGGCTGACCTTGGAAGCTTATATCTAAAAATATATAAGGAATTTGGAGATGAGAAACAGATAAAAATTATAGCTCTTGGAGTCTAGTTTTCAAAAAGTTAAACCATTTATCATTTGGAGTTTTGTATAAAAAGTTATGACCATTACACTAGAGGCTGTCTGGAGGAGTTGGGGAGTTTGTTCTTTGCGATCGCGAAGAGTAAATACCTAGGCAGTAGCTATATTTCGAGGTTTCAGCCATTATTAACATATTTGGAGATATGGAGCTCGGATTGAAGCGATTGTTTAGGCGATTTTCACCATATGGATTAGGGTAAGTGTTCTATATCCTAAAGTCTTTATATTTCATGAATCTATGATTATATTGATTGTTTAATTTAGATTTTAATGGAAGAAATCAAGATTTTTGTAAACATCTCCCAAAAATAAAAATTTAAGATTTGAAGGTCGAGTTGTTATTGTTATTCGATAAAATTGGTATGGTTGAACTTGTATCAGAATGGGTGTTCGGATTTCATGAAAATTATGTCGGGTTCCGAGCGGCGGGCCCCGCATTGACTTTTGTTGACTTTTTGGAATAAATTTTTAAGTCGACATAGTATTATCCGGAATTATTTCCGATGAATTTTAATGAAGTTATACAATTAATTTGGATAGATTTGAGCGGTCCGGAGGTCAATTCAAGCAAGAAGGCGATTTTGGAATATCGACATAACTTCAAAAAGGTAAGTATCTTGCTTAACCTCGAGTGGGGGAAATACCCCTTAGGCATCGAGTATTATGTGCAAATTGTGTAATTTAAAATCATGTACGCGAGGTGACGAGTACGTACTTGATTTATATGTGTAAATTTCGTTGATAAAAATCCTTAGACGCCCTTATGTATTAAGTTGAAAATTATTGGCACTTATTAAATCCTCTATTTGTCATGCCTAGATTCTTGTTTGTTGAAATTATTTTTCTATGATGATTTGTTGTGATTGCTACCTTGAATTTATGTGAAATATTATTTTGTTGAGTTGTTCATTCCCGGATATTTTTGTTAAGATTTTGTGCACATTATAGTCGAGTCATGGGCTCCTTATTGTGAAAAATGATGTATTGTTGATTTCTGTGGCAAGTTGAAATATTTGAGTACTTGATGTGCAATTTGTGATATGTTGTAATATTTGAGCACTTGATTAGCTATTTGTGATATGTGAGTACTTGATGTGCAGTTGTTGAAATCATATTTACTTTGGGACTACGAAACGGTATTCCGGGAGATCCCCTTGCCCTGCATATTTACTTTGGAACTTCGGAACGGTATTCTGGGAGATCCCCCTACCCTGCATATTTACTTTGGGACTACAAAACGGTATTCCGGGAGATCCTCCTACCCTGCATATTTACTTTGGGACTACGGAACGGTATTGCGGGAGATCCCCCTGTCTTGGATATTTACTTTTGGGACTACGAGGCGGTGCCTAGGAAGATCCTCCCTATCTTGCATATTTACTTTTGGGACTACGAGGCGGTACCTCGGGAGTGCCCTTTTGTTGATATTTTTCTATGGATGTACTTACCTTTGGTTATTGTATTTTTTCGTAATATGTAAATTCTTGTGTTCTTCCGTGATGTATTATTTGATTTTATTATGTGTTTTGTATTCCTTGTTGTATTGTGTTGGCTTTGGCTCTTTGTACAAGACTTTGCAGATTTATGTTTATGGTTTTTACTGGTTTTCGAGAATTGAGCTGTTTCGAATAAAAGAAATTGCTATTGTCACGACCCAATTTTACCTATAGGTCGTGATGAAGCCCAACACTACAGCCAGGCAAGCCAACTTAATAAATTAAGCATATACTAACAAAAATTAAAACCAAGAAAATAATAAAACCCAAATTCTACCAATGTGCGTACCAAGACCTGGTGTCACAAGTGTATGAGCATCTAGTAGATTATACAAAACTTCAAATACTGTCTGAAATAAAAATAGACAGAATAAAAATACAAGGAGAGACACTAGTAGCTGCAGAATAGCTCAAAAAGTGCAACTCACCACTATGCCCCTGAATAACGTGGGTGTAAGACGATAGGTCCCCCACTAATACTTGCCTCAGGTCCTGCACAAAAATAATGTGCAGCAAGTGCAGTATGAGTACGAAAACAACGTGTACCCAGTAAGTATCAAGCCTAATCTCGAAGTGGTAGAGACGAGATGACCGACTTTGACATTCACTATGGGTCAATAATACTAATTTAAAATACAACTAGGATATTTAAATCAGCATGATTTACAGGAATTAAAATGATTTATTTAATCAGCGGAAATAATCAAATTTCTTCAAATGTAACAATTTTCAATATATTAATTAAATTCCTTCAATTTAAATAATTTCTAATTTATCAATTAAATATTATTTACAGGAATAACAATTAATTTTTTAACAAGCAAGAATAATAATTCATTAAATTCCAAGGTTTTCCAATATATCAATTAGTTTCGCAAGCTGAAATAAGCTATTAAAGTATCGTGTAATTATTATTATTATTAAGCATGATTTCTGCCGAGGATGTACGACCCAATCCAGAGTGTCGTGTACACTATCGAGGGACGTGCGGCGCGATTCATAGATACTTCTATCCTGCCGAGGCGTTCGGCCCACTCCACAAGAAAGGAGGATATTTTCTTATGTACCTCCGGAAGGAGAGTATATTTATTATGAGTTAAATTCGGGAGGAGATCAATTTATTTTAATAATTAATTGATTTAAACAGAAAATCAAGCATATGAGATTTCATCCTTTAATGACTTTATCTAATAATTCACAATATTTTCATATATATAAATTAATATTAATTAATCAATGAATACAATTTTACACAAGTAATTCATGCTTTGAGTCCTAAACTAGCCGGACTTTAGCATTTATAGAAGCTATGCACGGACTCTCATTACCTCGTGCGTACGTAGCCCACGCAATTAGAAATAATTATTTAATTTAATCCCTATGGGGTAATTTCCCCCTCACAAGATTAGACAAGAGACTTACCTCGTCTTGCTCCAATTTAATCCACCAGATGGCCTTTTTCACGATTATCCAACTATGTCTGGCTCGAATCTAGCCAAAATAATTCGATACAATCATTAAAAATTATTGGAATCAATTCTATAAGAAAATACTACTTTTTCAATAAAAATTCCAAAATTAATTAAAAATTCGTCCGTGGGACCCACGTCTCGGAATCTGCCGAAAGTTACAAAATATGAACACCTACTCAACCATGAGTCTACCCATACCAAAATCACTAAATTCCGATAAAAATTCAACCCTCAAATCCTCAAATATATCCAAGAGGGTTTTCAAACTTTTCCAACTCAATTCACCAATTAAATGATAAAAATAGGGATGGATTCGGGTAATTTAACCAATATTGAGTTAAGAACACTTACCCCGTTATTTTCTCTGAAAATCTCCCAAACATCGCCTACATCCGAGCTCCAAATCGTTAAAAATGGAAAGTGGTCCCATTTTCAGAATTTAAACTCTCTGCCCAGTGATTTCTTCTACGCGATTGCGAACTTCCTCACGCGATCGCGTAGCACAAATTTTACTGCCCAAACATTAACCCTACGCGATCGCATCAAGTCCCACGCGATCGCGAATGCACCAGGTTCCGACTCTACGTAAGCCTACGCGATCACGAGCCACCTCAAGCGATCGCGAAGCATTAAACTCATGGACCGGCTCCTTTCCAATTTCCCTTACGCGATCGCAAACAACTACATGCGATCGCGATGCACAAGCTGGCCTAACCTACGCGATCGCAAACGTGCCCACGCGATTGCATAAAACGAATTTCCAGCCGCCCAAAATAAGCCTACGCGATCGCAACCCCATTCACGCGATCGCGTAGAATAAATCCACCTCTGTCCAAATTACTCTATGCGATCGCATATAAGGAAATCAGAAGAAAATACCAGCAGTTATCAGCAGTGTTCCAAAGGCTAAAAGTGATCCGTTAGTCATCCGAAACTCACCCGAGACCCTCGGGACCTCGACCAATTATTCCAACAAGTCCCAAAACATCATACGAACTTAGTCGAACCCTCAAATCACACCAAACAACCCTAAAACCACGAATCATCCCCCAATTCAAGCTTAATGAAACTTAAGATTTCCAACTTCTACATTAGGTACCAAAATCTATCAAATCAAGTCCGATTGACCTTAAAATTTGGACACAAGTCATAAATGACATAACGGAGCTATAAAAATTTTCAAAACTGGATTCCGACTCCGATATCAAAAAGTTAACTCCCCGGTCAAACTTCCAAACTTAAATTCCTATTTTAGCCATTTCAAGCCTAATTTAACTACGGACTTCTAAATAAAATTCCGAACATGCTCCTAAGTCCAAAATCACCATACGGAGCTGTTGGAATCGTCAAAATGCTATTCCGGGGTCATTTTCCCAAAATGTTGACCGAAGTCAAACTTAGCTCTTTAAGGCCAACTTAAGGAACCAAGTGTTCCGGTTTCAACCCAAACACTTCCAAATCCCGAACCAACCATCCCCGCAAGTCATAAATCATTAAAAGCACATACGGGAAGTTTTAGTTTAGGGAAGGGGGTTCTAAAAGTTAAAATGACCGATCGGGTCATTACATTCTCCACCTCTTAAACAAACTATCGTCCTCGAACGGGTATAGAATTGTACCTGAAGTGCTGAATAAGTGTGGATATCTGCTCTGCATGTCTTCCTCAGCCTCCCAAGTCGCTTCCTCAACTGGTTGGCCCCTCCACTGGACCTTTACTATAGAAATCCTCTTGGACCTCAATTGGCGAACTTGTTTATCAATAATGTCAAATGGCTCTTCTTCATAACCCAAACTCTTATCTAGCTGAACTGTGCTGAAGTCCAACACATGTGATAGGTCAGCATGATACTTCCGAAGCATAGATACATGAAAATCGGATGAATTCCTGATAGACTGGGAGGCAATGCAAGCTCATAAGAAACCTCCCCAACTCGTCTCAACACCTCAAATGGGCTTATAAACCTTGGGATCAACTTGCCCTTCTTCCCGAATCTCATAATTCCCTTCATCGGCGAAACCTTCAAGAGAACTTTTTCACCTACCATAAATGATATATCACACGCTTTCTGATCCACGTAGCTCTTATGTATGGACTGTGCTGTACGAAGTCGCTCCTGAATCAACTTTACCTTTTCCAAGGCATCCCTTACCAAATCAGTACCATATAACTTAGCCTCACCGGGCTCAAACCATCTGATAGGTGAATGACATCAACAACCATATAAAGCTTCAAATGGAGCCATCTCAATGCTGGATTGGTAACTATTATTATAAGCAAACTCGACCAAAGGCAGGAAACGATCCCACTGACCTCCAAAATCAATCACACATGCCCTGAGCATATCCTCCAAAATCTGAACTGTCTTCTCTGACTGCCCGTCGGTCTGCGGATGAAAGGCTGTGCTGAGCTCTACACGGGTCCCCAACTCACTCTGTACTGCTCTCCAGAAATGTGAAGTAAACTGAGGGCCTATATCTGATATGATAGAAATTGGCACACCGTGCAACTGAACTATCTCCTGAATATAAATCTGGGCCAACCTCTCTGAAGTATACATATTCACAACAAAAAATAAAATGTGCCGATTTGGTCAACCTGTCAACAATCACCCAAACTGCATCAAACTTCCTCAAGGTCCGCGGCAACCCAACTACAAAGTCCATAGTGATGCGTTCTCATTTCCACTCTAGTATAGTCATCTGCTGAAGTAGGCCACCTGTCCTCTGGTGCTCATATTTAACTTGCTAGTAATTTAGACACCTAGCTACATACTCAACTATGTCCTTTTTATTCGTCGCCACCAATAATGCTGCCTCAAGTCACGATACATCTTCGTAGCACCTAGATGAATAGAATATCGAGAACTGTGTGCCTCCTCCAGGATCTTTTTCTTCAGTTCATCCCCATTAGGAACACACAGACAATACTGGAGTTGCAAAACACCATCCACACCAATAGTAACTTCCTTGGAACCACCTCGTAGTACCGTTTCTCGAAGAACCATTAAGTGTGGGTCATCATACTGGAGAGCCTTGATCTGCTCAAATAGTGAAAACTGAGCTATGACATATGCAAGAACTCAGCTGGGCTTTGAAATATCTAGCCGTACAAGTCTGTTGGCCAAGGACTGGATATCCAAAGCTAATGGCCTTTCTTCTGCTGAAATGAAAGCCAAACTACCCATACTCTCCGCCTTTCTACTCAAGGCATCTACAACTACATTTGCTTTACCTGGATGATATAGGATAGTAATATCATAATCTTTTAGTAATTCCAGCCATCTGCGCTATCTCAAATTTAGGTCCCTCTACTTGAACAAATGCTGCAAACTGTGATGATCAGCATAAACTTCACAGGACACCCCATAAAGATAATGCCTTCATACCTTTAGAGCATGAACAATCATCGCTAACTCTAAATCAGGTACTGGATAATTTTTCTCGTGGGGCTTCAACTGACGTGAAGCATATGTAATAACTCGCCCTTCCTGCATTAATACACAACCCAAACCAATGCGTGAAGCGTCGCAATACACTGTATATATCCCCAAACCGGAAGGTAACACTAACACTGGTGCTGTAGTCAATGCTGTCTGACCATCGGAACTGAACACCCTTCTGGGTTAATTTGGTCAAAGGTGCTGCAATAGATGAAAAACCTTCCATGAATCAACAATAATAACCTGCTAAACCTAGAAAATTGCTGATCTTAGTCGCCGAAGTGGGACGATGCCAATTCTGAACTGACTCAATCTTTTTGGGATCAACCTTAATATCATCACCGGATACAATATGCCCCAAAAATGCTACAGACTCTAGCCAAAACGCACATTTGGAGAACTTAGCATATAGCTTTTGTTCCCTCAATGTCTGAAGCACTACTCTCATATGTTGCTCGTGCTCCTCCTTATTGCGCGAGTAGATCAAAATATCATCAATGAAGACAATAATAAACAAATCAATATATGGCCTGAATACCATGTTCATAAGATCTATAAAAGCTGCCGGGGCATTAGTCAAATCAAAAGACATTACCAGAAACTCATAATGACCATAACTAGTACGAAAAGCAGTTTTTGGAACATCCGAATCTCGAATCTTCAACTGATGATACCCCGACCTCAAGTCGATCTTAGAGAACACCCTAGCACACTACAACTGGTTAAATAGGTCATCAATACGCGGCAATGGGTAGTTGTTCTTAATAGAGACTTTGTTCAATTGGCGATAATCAATACACATCCGCATTGTTCCATCCTTCTTTTTCACAGATAATACCGGTGCACCCCAAGGCGATACACTCGGTCTGACGAACCCTTTGGCTAATAACTCTTCAAGTTGTTCTTTCAATTCTTTCAATTCTTTCGGAGCCATGCGATACGGTGGGATAGATATAGGCTGAGTATCTGGAGCCAAGTCAATATATAAATCAATATCCCGATCATGTGGCATACCTGGAAGATTTGAAGGAAATACATTGGAGAACTCCCGAAGTACTGGCACTGAATCAATAGCCGGAGTCTCTACAGTAGTATCCCTAACATAGGCTAGATAAGCCAAACAACCCTTCTCAACCATGTGTTGAGCCTTTATAAAAGAAATAACCTGATTAAATGAACTAACCGATGAACCTTTCCACTTCAGCCTAGGCAAAGATAGAATAACCAAGGTAACAGTTTTGGCATGACAATCTAGAACAACATGATATGGAGATTACCAGTCCATACCCAAAATAATTTCAAAATCGATCATCTCGAGCAATAAGATATCTGCTCTGGTTTCATAACCACAAAATGTAATAATACAAGACCGGTAGATCCAGTTCACAATACCAGAATCGCCTGCAGGAGTGGACACATAAACAGGAGTACCAAGGACTCACGGGAAACACCCAGGAATGGAGCAAATAGAGATGACACATATGAATACGTGGATCCTGGATCAAATAATACTGAGGCATCTTTGCCACAAATAAAAATAATACCTGTAATCACAGCATCTGAGGCCTCTGCATCTGGTCTAGCCGGAAAAGCATAGAACCGAGCTGGAGCGCCAACTGGCTGGCCTCCGCCT
>AWOL01S0003190.1:98487-120852 GCA_000715115.1 Nicotiana otophora | reverse complement strand
ATACGGGTGAACCTGTCCCAAGTCATGGGAGAAGAATCTGCTGGTCTACCAAGAGCATAAGACTGCCACCATCTACGGGCTCTGCCTTCTAGCTGAAAAGTAGCAAAGTCTACCCCATGAGACTCCAATATCCTCATGTTGTACAATCTATCCTTGCACCGATCAATGAAGTACCGTGGATCCTCATGTCGCTCACCCCTAAAGATAGGAGGATGTAGTCTAGTCCATCTGTCCAATAATTTCAGAGGATCGGCGGCTACAGCTGGCACTGGCTGGGCTCCACCCACGGGTAGTGCACCCTGGGTCTGATATACAGCAGCTGCCTGTCCATGAGCCTGCGCGGTAGGGGTCTGTGCTCCTCCGCCCGCCTAAGATATGGCTGGGTCTACCGGAAATAAACCGGCATGAGTCATATTGTCCATGAATCGCAGCATACGACCCATGACATCCTGAAATCCCGGTGCAAATGTGAAATCCACTGGAGTTGGCTCTGCCACAGGCACCTCTTTCTATTCCTCAACAATGGGGTTCTCTGCTGGACCCACTGGTGGCATAACTGGAGCAGTCCTGGGACGTCCTTGCCCTCTACCACGAGCTGGAGCCCTCCCTCGGTCTCTGCCTCTAGCAACTAGGGGAGTAGCTCTTCCCTGGTCTGGAGCTTCATTTAAGCGCGTTCTCACCATCTGTGAGAGAATAAGAGAAGGATGCTTAGTACTACATTAATTGCACGATGGAATATGAAGAAAGGTAATTTTCTAACACCCTATAGCCTCTTGAAGATAAGTACAGACGTCTCCGTACTGATCCGCAAGACTCTATTACGCCTGTTCATAACTTGTGAGACCTACGTGAACCTAGTGCTTTGATACCATGTTGTCACAACCCAATTTCACCTATAGGTCGTGATGGCGCCCAACACTACAGCTAGGCAAGCCAACTTAATAAATTAAGCATATACTAACAAAATTTAAAACCAAGAAAATAATAAAACCCAAATTCTACCAATGTGTGTGCCAAGACCTGGTGTCACAAGTGTATGAGCATCTAGTAGATTATACAAAATTTCAAATACTGTTTGAAATAAAAATAGACAGAATGAAAATACAAGGAGAGACACTAGTAGCTGCAGAACGGCTAAGAAAGTGCACCTCACCACTATGCCCCTGGATGACGTGGGTGTAAGACGATAAGTCCCCCACTAATACTTGCCTCAGGTCCTGCACAAAACAAATGTGCAACAAGTGCAGTATGAGTACGAAAACAACATGTACCCAGTAAGTATCAAGCCTAATCTCGAAGTGGTAGAGACGAGATGGCCGACTTTGCCACTCACTATGGGTCAATAATAATAATTTAAAATACAACTAGGATATTTAAATCAGCATGATTTACAGAATTTAAAATAATTTATTTAATTAGCGGAAATAATCAAATTTCTTCAAATGTAACAATTCTCAATATATTAAATAAATTCCTTCAATTCAAATAATTTCCAATTTATCAATTAAATATTATTTACAGGAATAACAATTAATTCTTTAACAAGCAAGAATAATAATTCATTAAATTCCAAGGATTTTTCAATTTGTCAATTAGTTTCGCAAGCTGAAATAAGCTATTAAAATATCGTGTAATTATTGTTATTATTAAGCACGATTTCTGCCGAGGACGTAGGACCCGATCCAGAGTGTCGTGTACACTGTCGAGGGACGTGCGGCGCGATCCATAGATGCATCTATCCTGCCGAGGCATTCGGCCCGCTCCACAAGAAAGGAGGACATTTTCTTATGTACCTCCGGAAGGAGAGTATATTTATTATGAGTTAAATTCGGGAGGAGAGCAATTCCTTTTAATAATTAATTAATTTAAACAGAAAATCAAGCATATGAGATTTTCATCCTTTAATGACTTTATCTAACAATTCACAATATTTTCATATATATCAATTAATATTAATTAATCAAGGAATACAATTTACACAAGTAATTCATGCTTTGAGTCCTAAACTACCCGGACTTTAGCATTTATAGAAGCTACGCACGGACTCTCGTTACCTCATGCATACGTAGCCCCCGCAATTAGAAACAATTATTCAATTTAATCCCTATGGGATAAGTTCCCCCTCATAAGATTAGACAAGAGACTTACCTCGTCTTGCTCCAATTTAATCCACTAGAAGTCCTTTTCCACGATTATCCAACTCTGTCTGGCTCGAATCTAGCCAAAATAATTCGATACAATCATTAACAATTATTGGAATTAATTCTATAAGGAAATACTACTTTTTTAATAAAAATTCCGAAATTAATTAAAAATGCATCCGTGGGACCCACGTCTCGGAATCCGGCAAAAGTTACGAAATATGAACACCTACTCAACCACGAGTCTACCCATACCAAAATCATTACATTCCGGTAACAATTCGGCCCTCAAATCCTCAAATATATCCAAAAGGGTTTTCAAACCTTTCCAACTCAATTCACCAATTAAATGATAAAAATAGTGATGGATTCAGGATATTTAACCAATATTGAGTTAAGAACACTTACCCCGTTGTTTTCTCTGAAAATCTCCCAAACATCGCCTACATCCGAGCTCCAAATCGTTAAAAATGGAAAATGGTCCCATTTTCAGAACTTAAACTCTCTGCCCAGTGATTTCTTCTACGCGATTGTGAACTTCCTCACGCGATCGCGTAGCACAAATTTTACTGCCCAAACATTAACCCTACGCGATCGCATCAAGTCCCACGCGATCGCGAATGCACCAGGTTCCGACTCTACGTAAGCCTACGCGATCACGAGCCACCTCAAGCGATCGCGAAGCATTAAACGCGTGGACCAGCTCCTTTTCAATTTCCCTTACGCGATCGCAAACAACTACATGCGATCGCGATGCACAAGCTGGCCTAACCTACGCGATCGCAAACGTGCCCACGCGATCGCATAGAACGAATTTCCAGCCGCCCAAAATAAGCCTACGCGATTGCAACCCCATTCACGCGATCGCGTAGAATAAATTGACCTCTGTCCAAATTACTCTATGCGATCGCGTATAAGGAAATCAGAAGAAAATACCAGCAATTATCAGCAGTGTTCCAAAGGCCAAAAGTAATCCGTTAGTCGTCCGAAACTCACCCGAGCCCCTCGGGACCTCGACCAATTATACCAACAAGTCTCAAAATATCATACGAACTTAGTCGAACCCTCAAATCACACCAAACAACCCTAAAACCACGAATCATCCCCCAATTCAAGCTTAATGAAGCTTAAGATTTCCAACTTCTACATTAGGTATCGAAACATATCAAATCAAGTCCGATTGACCTCAAATTTTGCACACAAGTCATAAATAACATAACGGAGCTATGAAAACTTTTAGAACTGGATTCCGACTCCGATATCAAAAAGTCAACTCCCCAGTCAAACTTTCAAACTTAAATTCCTATTTTAGCCATTTCAAGCCTAATTTAACTACGGACTTCCAAATAAAATTTCGAACATGCTCCTAAGTCCAAAATCACTATACCGAGCTGTTGGAATCGTCAAAATTCTATTCCTGGGTCATTTTCTCAAATGTTGACCGAAGTCAAACTTAGCACTTTAAGGCCAACTTAAGGAACCAAGTGTTCCGGTTTCAACCCAAACACTTCCAAATCTCCAACCAACCATCCCCGCAAGTCATAAATCATTAAAAGCACATACGAGAAGTTTTATTTTAGGGAAGGGTGTTCTAAATGTTAAAATGACCGGTCGGGTCATTACAGCTATTATGTTTTAATTTAATAAATTTTACATCCAAACTAGTAGTCATCGGATGCTTCATTTTAATTGAAATATTATTTTCTTCACCCAAATAATTTCTAAAATAAATTCATTCCTTTGTTGATTTCTTACTTGATTTAAAGATTTTTAACCTTACTTTAGTGAAAATAAATTGATCCTGCGGATCTTATATACATTGATATTTTGACACGAGAGTTGTTCGTCTGATGGTGATAGAAATATGGGCACGAGGTGACGTGGAAAAATGTGAAAGTGGGTTGAGACCCGTAATTTTTATGATTGTGAAATGAGGTGTCACATGGTGACTTTTACTTGAAAATATATTTATTAGAAAGTATTATATCTTGAATATTATTATTTGAAAAACATATAGGCGAAAGAATTTATATTTGAAAGATTTGATTAATTGGTTGTACTTGTGTTCCTTATTCGTCTGAGCAATATTTATGATGTTATTGTCGCATTGTTGTTATATCACTGGTTGATTTTGTTGTTATCATTGCTAGTTATTTTCCAGTATTATTTTGAATACTATATTGCACAGGTTATTAGACTAGTGAATGTCTTGACTGTACCTCGTCTCTATTCCACTGAGGTTAGTCTTGATACTTACTGGGTACCGACCGAGGTGTACTCATACTACACTTCTGCACATTTTTGTGCAGAGCCAGGTATTGGAGGTATCGGACCCGGACAGAGTTAGAGTGTGATTGTAAGGATTCAAGGTAGAGCTGCTTAGTCGTCGCAGCCCCTTGGAGTCTATTCATGTCATTGTACTATTAATCTTTAATCAAATAGTATTGTATATTTGGTCCTCGTGATCATTCCATGTATTCAGCTAGATTTTGTGACTCAGTACTACCCGTCTTGGGAGGTTGTATATTCTTATTTGTTCCGCTATTAGTTTTGATTACTTATTTAATTAAACAAATGGCTTCAAAAATGTAATTGAAATTGGCTTACCTAGTATTAGAGACTAGGTGCCATCACGACGCTTGTGGAGGGATTTTGGGTCGTGACAATATAATTGAAATATTAAGTAAAGTTATGATTGCAACACCTTTTTATTATATTTGTTAAAAAAAAATATTTTCTATTGCTCTATTCATTCATTTTTACTTAGTTAATTCACAACTCAACTCTTCCTGCTTTTCTCAAATAGTAATTAAAAAAAGAAACGTCTTTAGAATAGATAAACCAATCTCTGTGGGTTCGACATATTTCTATACTATAATTTGATAGAGTACGACTTTAAATTTTATACACGCCAGACACTCGTAAAAATTTTGGCGACGTTGTCGGGGATTGGTAACATCTTTGTGGTTACTACTGTAACTATTAATACTAGTTACGTTTGTTTTGTTTCTCCTAGTTTTCTCTTATTAAAAATATTACTATTTACTATTGTTTTCTTTCTTCCATCTTTTTAATTTTTCTTGTACTCTACAATATCATACTATTATTTTTAAGATCAGCTAGCTCTTTTCATAAATTAAAAAAAAACTTTATTTCTTATCACTAGTTCTACTAATTATTACTACTATTTTGATTTTTATATATACATTTTTTTCCTTTTATTGTCACTAGTACCATCTTAGGAACTAAGTTTGATTTTCTTTCAAAAAATAAAATCTTTGCTTTAAGGATTTCAGGTAGTTTATGACCCGCTCTTCTACAAAAGAGTTGGCGAGTTACGACCCAGAAATTAAAAAATCTCTTTGTTTGCACAGGAAAGGACAAATATTATCTCCTCAAAGTATAGCTTGTAAAGAAATGGAGAATGAAGAGCTTAAAAATAACCAACTTCCACCATATCAAGTGGAAGAACAGTTCGATGAGGTGGCTCCACGACGTGACAAAATACTTAGAGATTATGCAAGGCCGGAACATTTTGAAGGAGAATCAAGTGTGAGGAGACCACCAATTGTAGCAAAAAACTTTGAAATTTGCACAGGCTTGATTCAAATCATTCAACAGTCATGTCAGTTTACTGGTGATGCGAGTAAAGATCCTCACACCCATCTAATTAATTTTCTTGAATTAGTTGAAACTTGCAGGTATAATGGAGTGTAACAACCCGATCGGTCATTTTGAGAGTCGTAGCCCTGTTTCCCCCATTTACTTCTCATTTTATACTTTATAGCTGTTATGTGACTTGCTGGGGTAGTCATTTTGAGTCCGGTGTGATTTCAGGATAAAATGAGACACTTAGTCTCACAGATGAAAGCTTAAGTTGAAATGATTTACCGAATGTTGATCTTTGAGTAAATGACTCCAGATTGGAGTTTTGATGGTCCTATTAGCTCCGTTAGGTGATTTTGGACTTAAGAATGTGTCCGGATTGTGATTTAGAGGTTCATAGTAGAATTAGGCTTGAAATGGCGAGAGTTGAATTTTTGAAAAGTTTGACCGGGAGTGGACTTTTTGATATGGGTTGGATTCCGATTCCGGAAGTTGGAGTAGGCCCGTGGTGTCATTTGTGACTTGTGTTCAAAATTTTGGGTCAATCGGATGTGCTTCGATAGGTTTCGACACCGTTTGTAGAAATTGGAAGTTCAAAGTTCATTAGTCTTGAATCTATGTGCGATTCATGTTTTTAATATTGTTCGAGGTGGTTTGAAGGCTCGACTAAGTTCATGCGAGGTGTTAAGACTTGTTGGTATGTTTATTGAGGTCTCAGGGGGCCTCGGGTTGATTTCAGATGGTTAACAGAACAATTTGAAGTTTGCGGGAAGTGCTGAAGCTCATCTGCTTCTGGTGTAATCGCACCTGTGGAGTGGAAATCGCAAGTGTGGTCTCGTATAAGCGAGAGCTGAACCGTAGAAGTGGCCAGGGAGGAGGTGAGCAGAGGTACAGGTGCGAGGTCACTTCCTGCAATGACCCGTCTGGTCGTTTTGAGAATTAGAGCCCCGATCCCCTAATATCTGCTTTCCCCATATTTGTTTATGCTTTTGGGATTTGCCGTTGTGTTTGGTTATGGAATTCGGGGAGTTTTGGGACACTTAGTCCCTAGTTGTGAGTTTAAGCATTCGAGTTTGGACCGTAGTCGGAACTGTATGAAGACGGATCCGGAATGGAATTCCGTCGACTTCGTTAGCTCCGTTGAGTGATTTTGGGATTAGAAGCGCGTGCGGAATGTGTTTTGGAGGTCTGTAGTGGATTTAGGCTTGAATTGGCGTAAGTTAGTTTTTCGGCGATTTGGGCCGATAGTGAAAATTTTGATATCGAGCTCGGAATGAAATTCTGAAAGTGGCTGTAGGTTCATAGTGTCATTTGTGACCTGTGTGTAAAATTTCAAGTCATTCGGACTAGATCTGATGTAATTCGGTGTCGTTTGTAGAATTTGGAAAATTTTAAATTCTTAGGCTTGAATCCGTGCTTAATTCATGATTTTGGTGTTGTTCGATGTGGTTTAAAGGCTCGACTAAGTTTGTACAGTTTTTTAGGATTGGTTGGTATGTTTGGTTGGGGTCCCGGGGGCCTCAGGTGTGTTTTGGATGCTTAACGGAATGAATTTGGACTTAAGAAAAATTTGGTGCCTTTATTGGTTCTGGTGTTTCGCACCTGCGGAAGGGAGGCCGCAGGTGCGAGAACCGTAGGTACGGAGGGAGTGTGCAGATACGGAACTGGTTGGGTTGGTGATGGAGCGCAGGTGCGCAAGTTTGACCTCACCTGCGAGCCCGCAGGTGCGAAGCGTGGGCGCAGGTGCGGAGCCTGGCTGCCTTAGTAAAATGCACAGATGCGCCGATTAGGTCCGCAGGTGCGAGGAATTTCCCGTAGATGCGGCCCCAGCCCGGATAAGTGACCTTCGCACCTGCGATGATTTTTTCACAGGTGCGTGACCGCAGATGCGACCCCATGAGCGCATGTGCAGAAATCGCTGGGTTGAAGAGGCAGCTTCGAGGGTTCATCCTTCATTTTTCACCAATTCGATTTAGAGCTCGGTGGGAGACGATTTCTTGAGGGATTTTGAAGGAGAACTATTGGGTAACTAATTCTAACTCTATTTTGATCATAATACATTAATCTATTATTGTTTTCCTCGTCTAATTAAGGAAATTGAGGGTAGAAGTTTGGAAATAGTTTCCCCAATTGAAAAGCTGATATTTGAATGGGAATTTGATGTCGGATTTAGATGATTTTTCTTTGAGTGAACTCGTGAGTGAATGAGAGTTCATAATTTATAATCTTTACCCAATTTTGAGATGGGTACCCGGGAGACCTTTTGGGCATTTTTCTTAATTTCACGCTCTAGCTTCGAATTAATTAGCTAAATTAGTTACTTGTAGTTATATTTACATTATGTAATTAATTCGAATAGATTCATGCCATTTGGAGTCGGATACTCGTGGCAAGAACGTGATATCGAATTGATTTGAGCGGTTTGAGGTAAGTGGCTTGCCTAATCTTGTGTTGGGGGATTTCCTTTAAGATGTTTGAAATTAATTGATGTGTGGGCGCCATGTACGTGAGGTGACGAGTACGTACATGGGCTATTATTGCAAAAATCCCATTTTTCCTTTCTAAATCATAAACTGTTTTTCCTTATTAAATTGCACTAATATGTTTAATTGTTAAACTTAGACTAGAGAAGTATGCTTACGTGTTTTAACTACCTATTTGACATTCTGTGCGCCATTCTTAGTTAAGTCCCTACTTTCCTTATATGTGTTCAGTATAAACTGTATAACTCGATGCCATACCTGCCATTTCATCTTGCGTTGCATATTTAAATTGGGACTACAGATGTATTCCGGGAGATTCCCCTGTACTGCTTATTTAAATTGGGACTACGGACGTATTCCGGGAGACCCCCCTATACTGCATATTTAAATTGGGACTATAGACGTATTCCAGGAGATCCCCCTGTACTGCATATTTACTTTGGGACTACGGACGTATTTCGGGAGATTCCCCAACACTGCATATTTACTTTGGCACTACGGACGTATTCCAGGAGATCCCCCTGTACTGCATATTCATTTGGAACTACGAGACGGTATCCCGGGAGATTCCCCATTGTGTTTACCTTGTTCTAAGTCGAGGAATCCCTTAATTGTTAAATATTTGAGAATTTATTTAACTGTGTTACCGTAAATTTTACTTATATCTTTTACTGTTTAATTTATTATATTTACTCCGGTAGGGCCTTGACCCGACCTCGTCACTACTCGACCGAAGTTAAGCTTGGCCCTTACAGGGTACCATTGTGGTGTACTCATGCCCTTCCCTGCACATATTTTCGTGAGCAGATTCAGGTGCGAGCTATCAGCCTCGGGGTTAGTGCGTGATGCTGATTCTAGGAGACTTCAAGGTACTACTGCTTGCGTCCGCAGATATTCGGAGTCTCCTTCTACTCCCTCGCCTAGAGACTTTGTTTATTATCTTCACACTTTTGTATAGAGCTACATAGATTATAGCAGCTTGTGACTTAGTGATATTCCGGGTCTCGGGAAATTATTTTGTATATGCCGAGTGGTACTACTCTTGGCTATTCACAATATGCTGTTTATCTTTAAAATGCTGTGTTTTCTTTATATTTTTTGTAATATTAGGCTTACCTAGTCGTAATGACTAGGTGCCATCACGACACATTACGGAGGGCTAATTTAGGTCGTGACAAGTTGGTATCAGTGCACTAGGTTCAGAGGAGTTGCGAGTCACAAGCTGGTTTATTAGAGTATCACAGATTGGTACGAAGACGTCCGTACTTATCTTCAGGAGGCTATTTAACTGTTAAGAACAATCATATTTCTTGGATTTCCTTGTCGTGCGAGTTATTGACACCAAAACAAATTCTAAGATTCTATTCTATTCTTTCTCACAGATGGTGAGGACCCGTACTGGGAGGACCGATGATCAGGCACCCGAGCCCCTTGCCAAAGCCGCCAGAGGCCGGGGTCGGGGTAGAGGACGTCCACGCGGTGTAGCTCGAGCACCTGCGAGAGCTGCATTAGAAGAGCCCCCAACAGCTCCAGCTTGAGGGCCAGCACCGGAGATTCCTATTGCAACTCCAGCCCTCCAGGAGACTTTAGCTCAGTTCATGAGCATGTTCAGCACTCTGGCTCAGGCTGGACTATTTCTGATAGCTCCCACTACATCGCAGGCCGGGGGAGGGGCACAGAATCCCACAGCCCACACTCCTGAGCAGAGGGTCCAGGTTGATCAGGCCCCAGAGTATATTCCTATGCCCCAGTGGCTCCGGTTCAACATGAGATCAGGGTAGCTGCTTCTGAGGCAGAGCAACTCAGATTTGAGAGGTACAAGAAGTACCACCCACCTACTTTCAGCGGACTAGCTTCAGATGATGCTCTGGGCTTTCTTGAGGAGTGTCAACGTATTTTCCGCACTATGGGCATTGTGGAGACGAGTGGGGTTTTGTTCACCGCTTTCCAGCTGAGGGGAGCAGTATATCAGTAGTGGCTTGCCTATGAGCTGAGTAGTCCGGACGAGGCAGCCTCACTCACTTGGACTCAGTTTTCAGAGATGTTCTTACGTGAGTATGTTCCTCAGAGCCTCAAGGCTGCTTGGCGCACGGAGTTTGAGCAGTTGCGTCAGGGTGCTATAACTGTGTCGGAGTATGCAGTCCATTTCAGTGAGTTAGCTCGCCATGCACCGACTCTGGTTGCTACAGTCAGAAAGAGGGTTCGTCGCTTCATTGAGGGACTCCACCTCAGTATTCAGACCAGTATGTCCAGGGAGTTGGAGATGGACATCACTTATCAGTAGGCAGTGAGCATTGCCAGGAGAGTGGAGGGCATGTTTGCCCGGGACAGAGAGGAGAGAGAGGCCAAGAGGTCTCGAGAGACTGGTCATTATTCAGGAGCTCGTGCACCAGCAGCACACTATGGTAGGGGTTTTGTGAGTCGCCCTGTTCATTCATCTCTTCCAGCAACCAGCGGTATTCTAGCTCCTAGACTTCAGGAGCCCTATTATGCACCGCCAGTATCCAACATGCCTCTTACTTGAGGTGCTATTACCGGCCAGTCCAGCAGGCCAGGTCCGAGTTAGTCTCAGCCATCACGTACTCCGAGAGGTTGTTTTGAGTGTGGTGAGACTCGTCAGCTGGTTAGAGATTGCCCCAGAGCCAGGAGGGGTGCACCTTCACAGACGTATCAACCTCCACGTGCTCCACCGGGTCCTCCGGCCATTCTTCCAGCACCAACTGCCACCCCACCTCCTCAGTCAGCTCGAGGTGGAGGTTGGGGAGGTCGAGGTAGCCATAGAGGGGGAGGCCAGGCCAGGTACTATGCCTTTCCAGCCCGTTCAGAGGTCGTTGCTTTAGATTCAGTCATCATAGGTATCGTCCCTATCTGTCATAGGGATGCATCGATATTATTTGACCCAGGTTCTATGTATTCATATGTGTCTTCTTATTTTGCTCCACATTTGGGGATATCTCAGGATTCTTTGATTTCCCATGTTTATGTATCTACTCTCATGGGAGATTCTCTCATTTTAGACAACGTATATCGATCGTGTTTGATTGTTTTTAGTGGTTTTGACACCATAGCCGATTTGTTATTACTCAGTATGGTAGATTTTGATGTTATCTTAGGCATGGACTGGTTGTCGCCCTATTATGCTATTCTTGATTGTCACGCTAAGACCGTGATGCTGGCTATGCCAGGCGTGCCGAGATTAGAGTGGAGAGGTACCTTAGAGTATACTTCCCGCAGGATCATTTCATTTCTTAAGGCTCAGCAAATGGTTGAGAAGGGGTGTGATGCGTATTTGGCCTATGTGAGAGATGTCAGTATTGATACCCCTACAGTTGAGTCAGTTCCAGTAGTGAGGGACTTTCCAGATGTGTTTCCAGCTAATCTTCCGGGCATGCCGCCTGATAGAGATATTGATTTTGGCGTTGATTTGTTGCCGGGAACTCAACCCATATCTATTTCTCCATATCGCATGGCTCCTCCTGAATTAAAGGAGTTGAAAGAGCAGTTACAGGAGTTGCTTGATAAGGACTTCATTCGGCCTAGTGTGTCACCTTGGGGTGCTCTTGTCTTATTTGTGAAGAATAAGGATGGTTCTATGCGGATGTGTATTGATTACCACCAGTTGAACAAAATCACAGTGAAGAACATGTATCCATTGCCTCATATTGATGACTTATTTGATCAATTACAGGGTGCCAGAGTGTTTTCTAAGATTGACTTACGTTCAGGTTATCATCAGTTGAAGATTCCGGAGGTAGATATCCCGAAGACTGCTTTCAGGACCAGATATGGTCACTATGAGTTTCTGGTCATGTCATTTGGGCTGACCAATGCCCCAGCAGCCTTTATGCATTTGATGCACATTGTGTTCCGGCCTTATCTTGATTCCTTTGTCATTGTGTTTATTGATGACATCCTGGTATATTCCCGGTCTCAGGAAGATCATGAGCAGCACCTGAGGACCGTGCTTCAGACTTTGAGGGATAAGAAATTGTATGCAAAATTTTCTAAGTGTGAATTCTAGCTTGATTCAGTGGCATTCTTGGGACACATAGTGTCTTGTGATGGGATCAAGGTAGATCCGAAGAAGGTGGTGGCAGTGCAGAGTTGTCCTCGACTGTCATCAGCTACGGAGATCCATAGTTTCCTTTGTTTTGGCGGGGTATTACTGTCACTTTATGGGGGGATTTTCATCCATTGTAGCACCTATGACCAGGCTGACCCAGAAGGGTGCTCCGTTCAGGTGGATCGAGGAGTGTGAGGAGAGATTTTAGAAGCTCAAGACAGCTTTGACTACAACCCCAGTATTAGTATTGTCTACAGGTTCGGGGTCCTACACTGTCTATTGTGATGCCTCAAGGATTGGCCTTGGAGCGGTATTGATGCAGGACGGTAGGGTGATTACCTACGCGTCTAGACAGTTTAAGGTGCATGAGAAGAATTATCCAGTTCATGATCTCGAGTTAGCAGCTATTGTTCACGCCCTGAAGATCTGGTTGTACGGTGTTCCCTGTGAGATTTACACTGATCACCGGAGTTTGCAGCACTTGTTCAGGCAAAAGGACCTTAATTTGCATCAGTGGAGGTGGTTGGAGCTACTTAAAGACTATGATATCACTATATTATACCACCCGGGGAAGGCCAATGTAGTGGCCGACGCCTTGAGTTGCCGGGCAGAGAGTTTGGGGAGTTTGGCATAACTTTCGTTAGCTGAGAGGCCTTTAGCCTTGGATGTTCAGGCCTTAGCTAGTCAGTTCGTGAGATTGGATATTTCAGAGCCTGGCCGGGTATTTGCTTGTGTGATTGCTCGGTCTTCTCTTTATGACCATACCAGGGAGCGCCAGTATGATGATCCTCATCTTCTAGTTCTTCAGGACAGGGTTCGGCGAGGTGATGCCAGAGATATGACTATTGGTGATGACGGTGTGATGAGGATGCAAGGCCGGATCTGTGTGCCCAATGTAGATGGGCTTCGAGAGTTGATTCTCAAGGAGGCCTACAGCTCACAGTACTCCATTCATCCCGGTGCCACGAAGATGTACCAGGATTTGAGACAACACTATTGGTGGAGGAGGATAAAGAAGGATATAGTTGGGTTTGTGGCCAAGTGTCTCAACTATCAGCAGGTCAAATATGAGCGCCAGAGGCTGGGTGGATTACTTCAGAGGTTAGAGATCCCAGAGTGGAAGTGGGAGAGGATCACCATGGACTTTGTAGTTGTACTTCCACGGACTTTGAGAAGGTTCGATGCTATTTGGGTGATGGTGGATCGGCTGACCAAGTCAGCTCATTTTATTCCAGTGTTGACCACTTATTCTTCTGAGAGGTTGGCTGAGATTTATATCAGAGCGATTGCCCGCCTTCATGGTATTGCAGTATCTATCATTTCAGATAGAGGTACATAGTTCACATCACGGTTTTAGATAGCCGTACAACAGGAGTTAGGTACTAGGGTGGAGTTGAGCACAACCTTTCACCCTCAGATGGACGGGCAGTCCGAGCACACGATTCAGATTCTTGAGGATATGCTCCATGCCTTTGGGATGGAGTTTGGAGGGTCATGGGGCTAATACTTGCCACTTGCAGAGTTCGCTTGCAATAGGAGTTACCAGTCCAGCATTCAGATGGCACCATATGAGGCTTTGTATGGTAGGCGGTGCCGGTCCCTAGTGGGATGGTTTGAGCCAGGTGAGGCCCGATTATTGGGTACACATTTGGTCCAGGATGCCCTGGATAAGGTAAAGGTGATTCAGGAGAGACTTCGCACAGCCCAGTCCAGGCAGAAGAGTTATACGGACCGGAAGGTTTGTGACCTGGCATATATGGTTGGTGAGCGGGTCTTGCTTCGGGTATCGCCTATGAAGGGCGTCATGAGGTTCGGGAAGAAGGAAAAGCTGAGCCCGAGGTTCATTGGTACTTTTGAGATATTGCGGCGAGTTGGGGAGGTTGCTTATGAGCTTGCCTTGCCTCCCAGCCTAGCAGGAGTTCACCCGGTATTCCACGTGTCTATGCTCCAGAAGTATAATGGTGATCCGACTCATGTATTGGAATTCAGCTCAGTCTAGTTGGACAAAGATCTATCATATATTGAGGAGCTAGTAGCCTTTTTGGACATGCAGGTCAGAAAGCTCAGGTCAAAGAATATTGCTACAGTAAAGGTCCAGTTGAGGGGTCATCCGGTCGAGGAGGCGACTTAGGAGATCGAGCAGGATATGCGCAGCCAGTACCGTCATCTTATCACAGTTTCAGGTATGTCTTTATACTCGTTCGAGGATGAACGATTATTTTAAAAGGGGGAGGATGTAACGACCCGGCCGGTCATTTTGAGAATTAAAACCCCGATCCCCTAATATCTACTTTCCCCATATTTGTTTCTGCTTTTGGGATTTGCCGGAGTGTTTGGTTATGGAATTCGGGGAGTTTTGGGACACTTAGTCCCTAGTTGTGAGTTTAAGCCTCAAAGTTTGGACCGTAGTCAGAACTATATGAAGACGGATCCGGAATGGAATTCCGTCGACTCTGTTAGCTCCGTTGAGTGATTTTGGGGTTAGGAACGCTTCCGGAATGTGTTTTGGAGGTCTGTAGTGGATTTAGGCTTGAATTGGCGAAAGTTAGTTTTTCTGCGATTTCAGCTGATAGTGGAAATTTTGATATCGAGCTCGGAATGGAATTCCGAAAGTGGTTGTAAGTTCGTAGTGTCATTTGTGACCTGTGTGTAAAGTTTCAGTCCATTCGTACTAGATTTGATGTGGTTCAGCGTCGTTTGTAGAATTTAGAAATTTTTAAATTCTTAGGCTTGAATCCGTGCTTAATTTATGATTTTGGTGTTGTTTGATGTGGTTTGAAGTCTCGACTAAGTTCGTATGGTGTTTGAGGATTGGTTGGTATGTTTGGTTGGGGTCCCGGGGGCCTCGGGTGTGTTTCAGATGCTTAACGGAATGAATTTGGACTTAAGAAAAATCTGGTGCCTTTGATGGTTCTGATGTTTCGCACTTGCGGAAGGGAGGCCGCAGGTGTGAGAGCCGCAGGTGCAGAGGGAGTGCGCAGATGCGAAACTGGTGGGGCTGGTGATGGAGCGCAGGTGCGCAAGTTTGACTGCAACTGCGAGCTCGCAGGTGCGGAGCCTGGCTGCCTTAGTAAAATGCACAGATGCGCCGATTTGGACCACAAGTGCGGTATCCACAGGTGCGAGGAATTGCCCCCGGATGCGGCCCCTGCCCGGATAAGTGACCTTCGCACCTGCGATGATTTTTCCACAGGTGCGTGACCGCAGATGCGGCCCCATGAGCGCAGGTGCGAAATCACTGGGTTGAAGAGGCAGCTTCGAGGAATCATCCCTCATTTTTCACCAATTCGATTTAGAGCTCGGTGGGAGACGATTTCTCAAGGGATTTTGAAGGAGAACTATTGGGTAACTAATTCTAACTCTATTTTGATCATAATACATTAATCTATTGTTGTTTTCCTCGTCTAATTAAGGAAATTGAGGGTAGAAGTTTTGAAATGGGGGAAAAGGTTCCCCAACTAAAAATATGAGATTTAAATGGGAATTTGACGTCGGATTTAGATGATTTTTATTCGAGTGAACTCGTGAGTGAATGGGTGTTCATAATTTGCAATTTGTACCCGATTTCGAGACGTGGGCCCGGGGAGATAGTTTGCGCATTTTTCCTAATTTCACGCTTTAGCTTCGAATTAATTAGCTAAATTAGTTACTTGTAGGTATATTTATATTATGCAATTAATTTGAATAGATTCGGGCCATTTGGAGTCGGATACTCGTGGCAAGAACGTGATATCGAGTTGATTTGAGCAGTTCGAGGTAAGTGACTTGCCTAATCTTGTGTTGGGGACTTTCCTTTAAGATGTTTGATATTAATTGATGTGTGGGCGCCGTGTACGTGAGGTGATGAGTACGTACATGGGCTATTATTGCAAAAATCCCGTTTTCCTTTCTAAATCATAAACTATTTTTCCTTATTAAATTGCACTAATACGTTTAATTGTTAAACGTAGACTAGAGAAGCATGCTTACGTGTTTTAACTGCCTATTTGACATTTTGTGTTCCATGCTTAGTTAAGTCCCTACTTTCCTTATATGTGTTCAGTATAAACTGTACAACTAGATGCCATACCTGCCATTTCATCTTGTGTTGCATATTTAAATTGGGACTACGGACGTATTCCGGGAGAACCCCCTGTACTGCATATTTAAATTAGGACTACGGACGTATTCCGGGAGATTCCTCTGTACTGCATATTTAAATTGGGACTACAGACGTATTCCAGGAGATCCCCATGTACTGCATATTTACTTTGGGACTACAGACGTATTCCGGAAGATCCCCCAGCACTGCATATTTACTTTGGGACTACGGACGTATTCCGGGAGATCCCCCTGTACTGCATATTTATTTGGAACTACGGGACGGTATCTCGGGAGATTCTCCACTGTGTTTACCTTGTTCTGAGCCGAGGAATCCCTTAACTGTTAAATTTTTGAGAATTTCTTTAACTGTGTTACCGTAAATTTTACTTATATCTTCTTCTATTTAATTTATTATATTTACTCCGGTAGGGCCTTGACCTGACCTCGTCACTACTCGACCGAGGTTAGGCTTGGCACTTACTGGGTACTATTATGGTGTACTCATGCCCTTCCCTGCACATGGTTTCATGTGCAGATCCAAGTGCGAGCTATCAGCCTCGGGCTTAGTGCGTGCTGCTGATTCTAGGAGACTTCAAGGTACTACTGCTTGCGTCCGCAGATCTTCGGAGTCTCCTTCTACTCCCTCGCCTAGAAGGAGACTGCTGCTTGAGGGTATTCTTGAGGTAAGTCCCTTGTGCTTATGTTTGATCAATAATATTGCTTCCCCATTGATTTTCTCACCTAGTTGGTGTGTGTTTGAGGTGTAAATTGGGAGTTTGAGGCTAGGGATTTGGAGAATTTGATTTGGGGATTTGGGGGATGATTTGGTGTCGGATTTTGTTATATTTGGTATGGTTGGACTCGTGGTTGAGAGGGCTTTCAGGTTTTGAGACTTTTATCGAATTTTGAGATGTGGGCTGGCTTTTGAGCCGATATTTTATTTTGATTAAGTTTAGCATTTTCTTATGGAGTTGTTTCCTTTATCCCTATTGATTATATCGCATTGTTTATGCCTAGATTCGAGGCATTCAGAGGCCGTTTCATGAGGCAAGGGTGTGTTGGAGTAGAGATTTGCTGGCCGTTTCGTGTCATGTATTTGGTTTTGAGGTGACACACATGCTAGGTGACGGGCGTGTGTGCATGCACCGTAGGAATTGCGACTTGGTCAAATTTCATGGAAACATGTAGTTGTATAATCAGTTGTTATCTGTACATTCTCCATGTATTAGAGAAATTTAACCACAAATCATGTTTAGACTACGTGTTGGCATCGCAGGGACCCACAGAGGCCGTGTACATGTTGAATTATCTTCTAAATTGTTATTTGTACTCAGTCATAGTTTATTTGTATATTACATCTCAGTCTCTATTGTTCATTTTTGATGCATCATATCATTGTTGTCTGGGATGCTTATTATGACTTCTGAGAGCCCGAGAGACTAGAGAGGTTGATGACTGAGTGAGGTCGAGGGCCTGATTGTGAGGTATTATACTATAGCACGTGAGTTGTCCATACATCACGTGAGTTATCCGTGCGGATACAGATATTATGTTATAGCACATGATTTATCCGTGCAGCATGTGAGTTGTCCACGCGAATTATAGCGCTTGGGCTAAAGGAGCCCCTTCGGAGTCTGTACACAATCCCAATGAGCCCAGGTACCTACTGAGTGCGAGTGCCGAGTGAATGGGAAGGCTGAGTGACTGTGGACCTGAGAGGATGCGTTTGATTTCATATTTGTTGCACTTGGCTGCCATGTATCACTGCCTTTATAATTTCTGGAAGATATTTACACTCTATTTCAGTTGAACTTGACATGAAATTACTATTTTGGCCTTAATTGTCGAACTTGAAAGCATACCTACTTCCTTATGTTGAAATGACTGTAATTGAACTATAAATGTGAAGCTCGTCACTACTTTCAGTTCTTTATTTAATATTGTTACTTGCTGAGTTGGTTATACTCATACTACACCCTGCACTTCGTGTGCAGATCCAGGTGTTCCCGGACACAGTGGGTGTTGATTTTCGTGCATAGTTAATTTTCCGGAGTTTTCGAGGTAGCTGTCGGTGTTTCACAGACCTTGTTTCTCCTTCCCGATCTTTTCACTTATTGTATTTGGTTTCAGACTATATTAGACAGTGTTTTCCAGACTTGTGATGTATAGATGCTCAGGTACTTAGTGACGCCCCGATGTTGGGAATTTCCGCGTCGTAGTTTTTAGTTTCTATCCTGTTTATGAGAAGTTGTTATCATTTAAACTATTTTTAAATCCGTTTTCTACTAAGTGTTAGAGTTATTTCATAAATGTCGGCTTGCCTAGTACCACGATTGGCGCCATGATGACATGTTAGGATTTTGGGTCGTGAGAAGTTGGTATCAGAGCCTAGGTTACATAGGTCTCGCTAGTCATGAGCAGGTTTAGTATAGTCTTGCAGATCGATACGGAGACGTCTATACTTATCTTCGGGAGGCTGCACAACCCTTAAGAAATTTCACATTCTTGTATTCTTGTTGTGCGGATTTGTTGTTCCGATAACTAAACTTTTGTATTATTTTCTTTCACAGATGGTGAGGACACGTGCTACCGGATTGGAGGGACAACCACCAGTACCACCAGCTAGGGCCACGAGAGGCCGAGGTCGCGGTAGGGGTAGAGGTGCATCTCGTACAACAGTTAAAGTAGCACCTGCAGATCCATAATTTGCTCCAGCTCAGGAGCAGGTTCCAGATGTAGCTGAGCCAATGGGGCCAGCTCAGGCACCAACTGTGCCCATGGTGATTCCAGGCCTTCAGGAGGCGTTGGCCCAGATATTGACGGTTTGTACAGGCCTTGCTCAGGTGGTATCTGTCACACCCCAAAACCGAGGAGCGCGACCGGCGCTCAACCGAGTGAACCCGACCGAGCAAGCCTGTTAGATTTCATTCTACCCAAACTCATCCACGAATAGAGATAATACATATTATCATTAATTAGACAAAAATGTGTTCATGTCTACAATACCAATTCAATTAAAATAATTTCATCATTTTTAAAGTCTCAAATGGACTAGTAATACAACTACAACATAATATAGTTTGTCTTTCCCCAGTACCAATACATAACCCACACTATGTCTACGGAGCCTCTATAGATAAAGAAGAGTACAATGATAATGCCGGCAACAAGGCCCCGGCTATACCTCAAACATAATACACACAGTACAAAAGATTCATGACCCCGAAATGAAGTGGGGCTCACCAAGTCAGTTGGGAAGAAGGTGCACTGCTATCACTGACCAATATCTCCTGCTGTGGAACCACCTGCATCCATTGAAAGATGCAGCGCCCCCGGCAAAAGGGACGTTAGTACCGTCGAATAGCACTAGTATGTATAACTAAACATCCTCTCAATAGAATGACAAAAAATACAAACAAGATTATCATAATATCAATGAAAGCCTTAATCAACATCAAACCTCAATTTAGGATCAAGAGATTGTTCAAATTAATTTTCATATCACATTGGGAGATTTTTAGTATCGATATACCATTGTCCACAATACCAGTACCATTATTCACCATACCAATACCACTATTCACAATACCATTATTCACAAAACCATAACCACCGCACTTTTAGTACAGAGTCTGATCAATACCACTGTCTTTAACACGGAGTCTGATCATGACCCGATCGGCTGGGCTATCCATTAGGGACATCGACCAAAATCACAATTTCAATTACAATTTCTAGCACAATCACCACCATGTGTGCGGCATGGTGTCCGATCACGACCCGACCGGCTAGCCCGTCTTATTTGAGACATCAACATTTTTATATCAATCATCGCATTTCATAATACTTTCACATCTTTTCATTTCATTGGCACTAGTGGCCATAATTATAAGATCATTCTTGGCACGTTGGCCATATTCAGTATTTCATGCTCACATTATCAATTTCAAATATCATCCTCATCCTCATCATCAACAATAAACACAATTCAAATCAAAGTGTGTAGTACACATGTGAACAATTTAGAGTCTAATGCACATAGAGATATTTCACAAAATTTGGCATAATAACCTTCATTTGAACTTGACTTAAAGGCTAAAATTATTAATGCACAAGCCATATTTTAACACATCCTCAATTGGCAACATAACATGAATATAGCATTTGGGATGCTTGTTGAACATATCTTTTAATCCAATCTTTACTCGGAATAGCCAATTTCATAATGAATCGCTCTAGACTTACATAATTTACATGAATATCGTGGGATTCAATTCTAAGAGAAGAGTTTAGCCAACATACCTCACTTGAGCTTCCTTACACTCTAAATGTCTGGAATTCTTAGAAACTTCAATCTATTGTATAAATATAACAAATTGAATCAAAATTAGGAAGATGATCATGGTTCGAGCTCATTTGAGCATTTTATCAAACACTAGGTGTGCATTAAGGTTCCAAGGTCCTTTTATGGAGAATTCCATCATCCCACAACCAAATCTTTACCAGTTTTAGCTCAACAATCTTCCTACACCCTTTGATAACACATGCATGTAAAATAAATAACTCTCATGCCCAAAAATTATCTTGCTAGTTACCCATTTTCAGAAAATTTTGAAACTAGGGTTTAGGGTATAGAATCTTACCTCGAGGATGAAGACCTAGTGAGCTTCCCTTCTTAATCTTCCAAAACTTGAGCAAGAAGTGAAGAAAAATTATTTAAGAACACCTTCTCACTCTAGGGCACTCTCTCTCACTCTAAAATATCATATTATGTCTCAAAAATGGCCCAAAGAATGTATTTAACGAAATAGGGTCAGGTTTTAAAAACTCAAAAATGGAGCTCCGGAACAAGGTATGTGATCGCATAACCGATATGCGGACCGCATATCAGTCGCATAATTGGTTACAAAATGGCCAAAAAAATTATCTGTGTATGCGGTCACTATGCGGTCTACATAACCATTATGCGGTCGCATAATGCACCGCATAACAGTTATGCGGTCGCATAGTCGACCACATAATTGCTTCCAATTGGCCCAATTAACTGCCTTACTCTGCGGCCATTATGCGGTCCGCAGAGTGATTTTGCGGTCGCATAATGGACCGCAGAAATGCACTTTTCCACCAAATATTTTATTTTACTTTCCGGTACATTGTTCAACCCAAAAGGTCCGAGCCGGTGCATTTTTACAATCCTCAAATACGTAAGCCTAGTCCGGCACCATGAAACATTATTGTCTTTGCAAACTTTACCGGGCTTTACACTTAAGTACTTTGAAATTTTTCGGGGTGTTACATTCTCCCCCGCTTAGGGTCATTCATCCTCGAATGAGGGTAAAAATCCGTCATTAGCATCTTATGCAACTCAGTTTGTTTCATACCACTTTCGAGCAGCCCCAAATTTGACTAACTCCCAAAATCTCCAAATATTTTGCCAGAGTTTCCCTTGTAACTAGGCCTATCCACCTGTCAGAGAGCCCCAAAAACACATCCTAACAATATATACATATTCCAACGACATACATAATACAATACAACACCAAATGTGGTCTCCTAAGCAATATATATCTAGAAAGGAACACCCTTAATGCCAATCGTTCACATGATATAAAATTCATAAAAAGTAAGCCTTATAATTTTTTCCTAGATCACAATTTTAAATACATGGTCATTCAAACAAATAGGGATACTTTTTCTTCATTTCTTCCTCGGCCTCCCAAGTAGCCTCTTCAACCTGTTGGTTTCGCCATAGCACTTTCACGGATGCAATTTCTTTATTTCTCAATTTTCAGACTTGCCGATCAATAATAGAAACTGGAATCTCTTCGTAAGTTAATTCTTCATTTACCTCAATAGTCTCAACCGGAACAATGATTGTCGGGTCTCCAACTACTTTCTTTAACATAGACACATGAAACATCGGGTGTACTAATGACATCTCAGGTGGTAGCTCAAGCTTGTATGCTACCTCACCGATCCTCTGAATGAT
>AWOL01S0003190.1:63025-89879 GCA_000715115.1 Nicotiana otophora | reverse complement strand
GTCGAATAGCACTAGTATGTATAACTAAACATCCTCTCAATAGAATGACAAATAATACAAACAAGATTATTATAATATCAATGAAAGCCTTAATCAACATCAAACCTCAATTTAGGATCATGACAGTGTTCAAAGTAATTTCCATATCTCACATTGGGATATTTTTAGTATCGATATACCATTGTCCACAATACCAGTACCATTATTCACCATACCAATACCACTATTCACAATACCATTATTCACAAAACCAGTACCACCGCTCTCTTAGCACAGAGTTCGATCATGACCCGGTCGGCTAGGCTATCTCAGTAGAGACATCAACCACAATTTATCTCAATATCAATACCACCATTTTTAATACGGAGTTCGATCACGACCCGATCGGCTAGGCTATCCATTAGGGACATCGACCACAATCACAATTTCAATTACAATTTCCAGCACAATCACCACCATGTGTGCGGCATGGTGTCCGATCATGACCCGACCGGATAGGCCGTCTTATTTGAGACATCAACCTTTTTATATCAATCGTCGCATTTCATAATACTTTAACATCTTTTCATTTCATTGGCACTAGTGGCCATAGTTATAAGATCATTCTTGGCACGTTGGCCATATTCAGTATTTCATGCTCACATTATCAATTTCAAATATCATCCTTATCATCAACAATAAACACAATTCAAATCAAAGTGTGTAGTACATATGCGAGCAATTTAGAGTCTAATGCACATAGAGATATTTCACAAAATTTGGCATAATAGCCTTCATTTGAACTTGACTTAAAGTCAAAATATTATTAATGCATAGCCCATATTTTAACACATCCTCAATTGGTAACATAACATGAATAGAGCATTTGGGATGCTTGTTGAACATATATATTGCAACCCAATCTTACTCGAAATGCCATTTTCCGCCGAAAATTTTTCTTTTACAATCCTCAAACACGTAAGCCTAGTACGATACCATGAAACATTATTTTCTTTGCAAACTTTACCAGGCTTTACACTTAAGTACTTCGAAAGTTTTCGGGGTGTTACAGTATCGGCTCAGGCCATACCAGCCACTTCTCAGGCTGGGGGAGGTACTCATACCCCCACGTCCCGTACTCCAGAGCAGGCGATGCAGGGAATTCAGACATCGGAGGTGCTACCAGCCCAGCCGGTTGCAGCTGCTCAGGCCCCAGTGGTCCCCGTTATGACTGATGATGAGAAGAGGAGACTTGAGATATTTGAGAGGCTTCGGCCTCTATTATTTAGCAGAGCGGAGTCGGAGGATGCCCATGGCTTCTTGGACAAGTGCCAGTGGATGCTTCGTACAACAGGTATTCTGGAGACTAGTGGGGTCTCGTTCACTACTTTTCAGTTTTCTGGGACTTCCTTCAGATGGTGGGAGGCTTATGAGAGGCACATGTCGGTTTGTGCTGCACCACTTATATGGAAGGAGTTCTCCGTTCTCTTCTTGGAGAAGTTCATGCCGTAGTCTCGTAGGGAGGAGCTGCGCAGACAGTTTGAGCAGCTTCGACAGGATGGCATGTCAGTGACCCAGTACGAGATAAGGTTTTCTAAGTTAGCTCGTCACGCAGTTTGATTGGTTCCCACTAATAGGGAGAGAATCAGGAGATTCATTGATGACTTCACATATCAGCTGCGATTGCTTATGACTAGAGAGAGGGTATATGGTGCCACTTTTGAGGAGGTGGTTGACATTGCTCGGCAAATAGAGATGGTTCGCAGCCAGGAGCGGGGTGAGAGGGAGGCCAAGAGGCCTCGGGGTTCGGGCGGTTTTGGTGGTCTACCTTCTGGGGGGCAGTCCTACCACAGTAGGGGTCGTCCTTATAGGCCCGCTCAGATGACTCGCCCAGCTCATCGTGGCGCATCAGCTAGCCACGGTTCTTACTGTGCTCATTAATGAGTGGGGATTTTGACTACTTATTAGCACCTTTTTGCTTTCATTTTAGTCCAAAAGCATTTATTTGTGTTCCCCAAAACTGATAAAATATGCTTAATTGCAGGAATAGGAGAAAATGAGCCTCAAAGATGAAATCCAACTCAAGAAGGAGTAATTTGAACCAAGGACAAAAACAGGGACATGAGCTCTAAAGTGCGAACCGTACATTCTCATCTGCGGCCGCAGATTGTGAAGCAAAGGCCATCAGACACCTATGAGAAGTGTGATCCGCACATGAAATGTGTGGTCGCAGAAGAAAAGCAAGACCATAAGTTTAGAGAACATGCATATGAAGATCAATGGAAGTGCGGACCGCACAATTATTGTGCGGCCGCAGAAGATCAGTTATGCGGTCGCAGTTGTATTTGTGCGGTCCGTAGAAGAGCCATGTGCGGCCGCACTTCGAAATATGCGGACCACAGAAAGAGAGAGATGCGGACACAGTTCAGAATTCTGTGGCCACAAGATTCCAATCCTGTCAAGCTAAAGCAAAGTGCGGACCGCACATAGAATTGTGCGGCCATAGCTGAAAGGGCAATTTTGTCCGAAAATTCCAGCACTGTATAAATAGAAGAGTTTCATTTTTTAGGTCAACTTTTGTAACTTTTGACATCAGCAGCCGTTACTTTTCTTATTTTAGTAGTTTTAGCTATTTGGAGCTTTTTTAATATTAGTTTTATCATTTTAGTCATTAATATGAGTTTAATTATCACTTATTCTTCTTTATCTTCTAATTTAAGCATGAGTAGCTAGATTTTCACTAGGGTTGTTACCCAACCCTAGTGTGTGAACTTGATGGGTGGTTGATTTATTGCTTGTTTATGGTTGGGTGTTAATTATCTAGCCTTGTTCTTTCTTTTAATTGAAGATTTAATGGTTGCAAACATTATTTCATGCCTAAGTAACTTGGTCTCTACTTGAGAAAGAGAGACTTAGTCTAAGAAAACTTGGCTAGCAAGGAATTGGGTCAATCGAGGGAAACCCAATTATAGGGTTGAATCTAGAGATAGTAAAACCCGACTTGAGCTTATTATCAACTGCTTTGTTCGATACCCATTTGGACTTGAGAAAGACAAATTGGGCAAAACCACTCTCTGACCGAGAGGTATTGAGTGAGTATTTGAGTGTTGATAGCTATAATACACCCTGACCAATAAAACAAACTTTAAGGCTTACAACTCATTAAGCGAACACCTAGGCGAAGGTCATAGCCCTAGGCCTTTAATATCATTTGAAAAACAACCAAAAAATAATTTTCTAGTTTAAATTATTAGTTTGTAATCTTAATTTAAATTAGACCTGGAAATAACCCAAGTTTGTGGAAGTGCAATTTGATATAATTCAAGCTCATACACTATAATATATATCCCTAAGACCCATTCATAGCTCCATGTGAAAAATCGACCCTGACTCCTTGTTGGGTATTACTATTGCATCGACCGTTTTCATATCCTCAAATAGAGGAGTGAAATTAGACGAGATCACTCGTTCAGGCTAGTCTTCATTCAGTGCACTACCAGCACAGAGTTCTCACCATGACTCATCCGCTCAGGCTTCAACAGGTAGTTCTTGGGGTTATTCGGAGCAGCAGTTCTGTCACAGGAGGGGTTGTTTCGAGTGCGGAGACTTCGGCCATATCAAGAGAGATTGCCCTATGTTGTTGAGTGGGACTCCACAGCAGAGTTCTTGGCCGATGGCACCAGCACCAGCAGTTACGCCACCCACTCATCTAGCTCGAGGTGGGGCCCAGGCAGCTAGAGGTTGCCCTAGAGGGGGAGGCCGAGCAGGGGGCGGTCAAGCCCGATCCTATGCTATCCCTGCCAGACCAGATGTTGTTGCCTCCAATGTGGTGATCACAGATATTGTCTCAGTATTCCACAGGGATGCCTCTGCATTATTTGACCCTAGTTCCACTTATTCATATGTATCATCATATTTTGCTCATTATCTGGATATACCCTGTGAGTCCTTAGTTTCATATGTTCGTGTATCTATGCCAGTGGGCGATACTATTATTATGGACCGTGTATATCGGTTATGTGCAGCGACTATTAGAGGATTGGAAACTAGAGCCGATATCGTATTACTTAGTATGGTGGACTTCGATGTGATCTTGGGTATGGATTGGTTGTCTCCATGTCATGCTATTCTGGATTGTCATGCTAAGACCATGATGTTGACGGTTGCATAGGATCGAGTGGAGAGGTTCTCTAGACTATGTTCCCAGCAGAGTGATTTCATATTTGAAGGCCCAGCGGATGGTTGGGAAGGGTGTTTTTTATCTTATTTGGCCCTTGTGAGGGATGTTGGAGCTGATACTCCTGCTATTGATTCTGTCCCGGTGGTACGAGATTTTTCGGATGTGTTTCCTGCAGACCTGCCGGGTATGCCGCCCAACAGGGATATTGATTTCCTGCAGACCTGTCGGGCACTCAGCCCATTTCTATTCCACCGTATCGTATGACACCGGCTGAGTTGAAGGAATTGAAGGAGCAGGTTCAGGAACTCCTTGATAAGGGGTTTATCAGGCCTAGTGTATCACCTTGGGGTGCTCCTGTCTTGTTTGTAAATGAGAAGGATGGTTCGATGTGAATGTGTATCGATTATCGCTAGTTGAACAAGGTTACAATGAAGAACATGTATCCATTGCCACGTATTGATGGCCTATTTGATCATCTTTAGGGTGTCAGGGTGTTCTCTAAGATCGACTTGCATTCAGGATATCGTCAATTGAAGATTCGGGAGCTAGATATCCCGAAGACTGCCTTTAGGACTCGATATAGTCATTACGAGTTTCTTGTGATGTCTTTTGGGCTAACCAACGCCCCAGTAGCATTTATGCACTTGATTAACAGTGCATTCCAGCCTTATCTTGACTCATTCATCATTGTGTTTATTGATGACATTCTGGTGTACTCCCGAAGCTAGGAGGATCATGAGCAGCACCTGAGGACTGTGCTTCAGAACTTGAGAGAAGAGAATTTGTATGCAAAATTTTCGAAGTGTAATTGCTAGATTCAATGGCATTTTTGGGCCATAGATCCGAAGAAGATTGAAGTAGTGCAGAGTTGGCCCAGACCATCCTCACCGATGGAGATCCGAAGTTTTCTTGGCTTGGCGGGGTATTACCATCGTTTTGTAGAGGGTTTCTCGTCTCTTGCAGCACCTATGACCAGATTGACCCAGAAGGGTGCTCCGTTCAAGTGGACCGAGGATTGTGAGGAGAGCTTTCAAAAGCTCAAGACTGTTTTGACTACAGCCCCAGTGTTGGTGTTGCCTACTAGTTCGGGGTCATATACTATATATTGTGATGCGTCGCGCATTGGTCTCGGTGCAGTGTTGATACAGGATGGTAGGGTGATTGCCAATGCATCTAGACAGCTGAAGGTTCACGAGAAGAACTATCATGTCCACGACCTCGAGTTAGCAACTATTGTTCATGCCTTGAAGATCCGGTGGCACTATTTTTATGGTGTTCCTTGTGTGGTTTTCATCGATCATCACAGTCTATAGCATCTGTTTAAGTAGAAGGATCTTAACTTGCGGCAACGGAGATGGTTGGAGCTTCTTAAGGATTATGACATCACCATCCTCTATCATCTCGGAAAGGCCAATGTGATGGCCGATGCCTTTAGTCGCACGGCGGAGAGTTTGTGGAGTTTAGCATATCTACTAGTAGTAGAGAGGCCTTTATCCTTGGATGTGCAGGCCATGTCCAACCAGCTTTCCAGATTGGATGTTTTCGAGTCGAGCAAAGTTTTGGCTTGTGTGGTTTCGCGGTCTTCTTTATATGATCGCATCAGAGAACGCCAGTATGACGACCCTCATTTGCTTGTCTTTAAGGATACGGTTCAGCACGGTGATGCCAGAGATGTTACTATTAGGGATGATGGGGTGTTGAGGATGCAGGGTCGGATTTGTGTGCCTAATGTGGATGGGCTACATGAGTTAATTCTTGAGGAGGCCCACAATTTTCTGTATTCTATTCATCCGGAAGCCGCGAAGATGTATCAGGACTTGAGGCATCATTATTGGTGGAGAAGAATGAAGAAGGATATAGTGGGGTTTGTAGCTCGGTGCCTCAATTCTCAGCAGGTGAAGTATGAGCATCAGAGACCAGGCGGATTGCTTCAGAGGTTGGAGATTCTAGAGTGGAAATGGGAGCGGATCACCATGAATATCATAGTTTTGCTCCCATGGACTTCGAGGAAGTTCGAGGCTAGTTGGGTGATTATGGATCGACTGACCAAGTCTGCGCACTTCATTCCAGTTGGGACTACTTATACTTCAGAGTGGTTGGCTGAGATTTACATCCGAGAGATTGTTCGCCTCCACGGTGTGCCGGTGTCCATCATTTCAGATCGGGGCACACAGTTCACATTGCAGTTTTGGAGAGCCGTGTAGCAAGAGTTGGTACCCAGGTTGTGTTTAGCAAAATATTTCACCCTCAGATGGACGGACAGTCCGAGCGCACTATTCAAATATTGGATGATATGCTACACGCGTGTGTCATTGATTTTGGGGGTTCTTAGGATCAGTTTCTACCACTCGCAGAGCTTGTCTACAACAACAGCTACCAGTCAAGCATTCAGATGGATCCATATGAGGCTTTGTGTGGGAGATGGTATAGATCTCCGGTGGGTTGTTTTAAGCGTGGGGAGGCTAGGCTATTGGGTACTGAATTGGTCTAGGATGCTTTGGACAAGGTTAAGATGATTCAGGAGCAACTTCGCACGGCGTAATCTAGACAGAAGAGTTATGCCGACAGAAAAGTCTGTGATGTTGGTTACATGGTTGGGGTGAAGGTACTGCTCAAGGTTTCACCCATGAAGGGTGTTATGAGGTTGGGGAAGAAGGGAAAGTTGAGCCCTCGGTATATTGGGCCATTTGAGGTACTTCAGAGGATTGGGGAGGTGGCTTACAAGCTTGCCTTTCCACCTAGTTTGTCGAGTGTGTATCCAGTGTTTCATATTTCTATGCTCCAGAAGTATGTCAGCGATCCGTCTCATGTTTTAGATTTCAGCACAGTTCAGTTGGATGGTGATCTGACTTATGATGTGGAGCCGATGGCCGTTTTGGATCGGCAAGTTTGAAAGTTAAGGTCAAAGGACATAGCTTCAGTAAAGGTGCAGTGGAGAGGTCAGCCAGTTGAGGATGCTACTTGGGAGACCAAGTGGGATATGCAGAGCAGATATCCACACCTATTTGAGACTCCGGGTATGTTTTTCTAGACCCGTTCGAGGACGAACGTTTGTTTAAGAGGGGGGGATGTAACAACCCTCCTGGTCGTTTTGAGAGTTGTAGTATTGTTCCCCAATTTACTGCTCATTTTGTAATTTATAGCTATTATGTGACTTTCCGGGGTAGTCGGTTCGAGTCTAGTGCGATTTCAGGATGAAATGAGACACTTAGTCTCATGGTTGAAAGCGTAAGTTAAAATGATTGACCAGATATTGATCTTTGAGTAAATGACTCCGTAACAGAGTTTTGATGGTTCCGTTAGCTCCGTTGGGTGCTTTTTGACTTAGGAGCGTGTCCGGATTGTGATTTAGAGGTCCGTAGTGGAATTAGGCTTGAAATGGCGAGAGTTGAATTTTTGGAAAGTTTGATCGTGAGTGGACTTTTTGCTATTGGGATCGGATTCTGATTCCGGAAGTTGGAGTAGGTCTGTGGTGTCATTTGTAACTTGTGTACAAAATTTGGGGTCAATCGGATGTGCTTTGATAGGTTTCGGCATCGTTTGTAGAAATTGGAAGTTCAAAGTTCATTAGGCTTGAATCTATGTGTGATTCATGTTTTTGATGTTGTTTGAGGTGGTTTGAAGGCTCGACTAAGTTTGTACGAGGTGTTAAGACTTGTTGGTATGTTGGTTGAGGTCCTGGGGGGCTTCGAGTTGATTTCAGATGGTTAACAGAACGATTTGAAGTTTGTGGAAGTGCTGAAGCTCACCTGCTTCTGGTGTAATCGCAAGTGTGGAGTTGGGATCGTAGGTGCGGTCTCACAGAAGCGAGAGGTGAACCGCAGAAGCGACCAAGGAGGAGGTGAGCAGAGGTCGCAGGTGCGAGGTCACTTCCACACCTGCGATGCCGCAAATGCGGTTGGGTTTACGCAGATGTGGAATTGAGAGAGGGGCATGTTTCCTTAGAAGCGGATGGAAGGCCGCAGAAGCAGCTCCACAGGTGTGGAACATGGAGCGCAGATGCGGTCCTGAGGAATTTAAGTGGCTTCCACAGAAGTGGGGATTTGACAACATAAGTGGTTCCGTAGGTGCGGATATATGGCCGCAGGTGCGAAAAGCCTGGGCAGATTATTAAACCAAGGGTTCGCGATTTTGGCTTCATTTCAAACATTTCAAGCACGGTTTAGGCGATTTTTGATAGGGTTTTCGAGGAGATTCTTGAGGTAAGTCCCTTGTGCTTATTTTTGATCAATAATACTGCTTCTCCATTGATTTTTCCACTTAGTTGGTGTGTGTTTAAGGTGTAAATTAGGAGTTTGAGGCTAGGGATTTGGAGAGTTTGATTTGGGGATTTAGGGGATGATTTGGTCGGATTTTGTTAGATTTGGTATGGTTGGACTCGTGGTTGAGAGGGCTTTCAGGTTTTGAGACTTTTATCGAATTTTGAGACATGGGCTGGCTTTTGAGCCGATTTTTGATTTTGATTAAGTTTAGCATTTTCTTAAGGAGTTATTTCCTTTAGACCGTATTGATTATATCGCATTATTTATGCCTAGATTCGAGGCATTCAGAGGCCATTTTGTGAGGCAAGAGATGTGTTGGAGTAGAGATTTGTTCGGACTGAGGTAAGTAACATTTCTAAATTGGATTCTGAGGGTACGAAACCCCGTATTTCGTGTCATGTATTTGGTTTTGAGGTGACGCACATGCTAGGTGACGGGCGTGTGGGTGTGCACCGTAGGAATTGCGACTTGGTCAAATTCCGTGGAACCATGTAGTTGTATAATATGTTGTTATCTGTACATTCTTCATGTATTAGAGAAATTTAACCACAAATCATGTTTAGACTACGTGTTGGCATTGTAGGGACCCACAGAGGTCGTATACATATTGAATTATCTGCTAAATTGTTGTTTGTACTCAGTCACAGTTTATTTGTATGCTACATCTCAGTCTCTATTGTTCATTCTTTATGCATCATATTTGTCACGACCCAAAATCCATTAAAGGTCGTGATGGCGCCGGACACCGCGGTCAGGCAAGCCAAAAATAAATACTTAATTTGGTTTTCATTTTTAATATTTCTGAAATCATATTGCCTTCAATTAAATAGTAAAAGATAGAATTTACAAAATAAATAATAATATCTTTAAAATTTCCAATACATGCAACCTATAATCGCCCAAAACCCGGTGTCACAAGTGCATGAGCATCAACTAGAAATATAAAATAAAATACAACATCTGTCTGGAATACAAATTGGACAGGAAAATATAAATACTTTGAAGGAGACTCTGCTGGCTGCGGACTCGTAACGTGTAATGCAGCTCACCTAAGTCCCCATAATAATTGCGCCTCTTCGCCCACGAGGCAACTAGACATATATGCACCTGCACAAAAACGTGCAGCAAGTGTAGCATGAATACGTAAATCAACGCGTACCCAGTAAGTATCACGTCTAACCTCGAAGAAGTAGTGACGAGGGTTCGACTCCGACACTTACTAAGGGCCAACAATATGATAATGTGAAATTCTAATTAATCAAGATATATATAACAATAAAACTCAGAACAAGAAATAACTGAACAAGTCTTCAGAAATATTTAAGAGCTTGAATCACGTCCTTCCTTTAAAACATATGATCACATAAACAATGAATTTATACCGATCATGAATGGAACTTCCAGTTCTATTATCACACATGAATACCACCGAGGACGTTTGGCCAGATACAATATAAATATAAAATGTGCACTACCGAGAGTCGAACGACGCGAACCATAGATGCATATGTTACCCCATTCGCGGATCATACATGCAACGCGGTCAAATATAAATTTATCAATAATTCGTAACCCTTTATTGATTCTTTTAAAAATAAAAACAATTTTACTTGAAGCTTTTAAATCCTTAAAAATCCTCAACTCAGTTCCATTTGATACAGTTAACAAATATAATCAATAATGGTGTTCACAAGGCATGGTGTAAACCTAAAACTACCCGGACACAAACAGGAATAGTAGCTATGTACGGACTCTCGTTACTTCGTACGTACATAGCCCCCACAAATAACAACACATATTAATTAAGTTTACATATAGGGTAGATTCCCTCTTACAAGGTAAGAAAAGATACTTACCTTGCTCCGAAATTCCATAACCTGCTCCCAAGCCCTTCCAACAACTCAAACTGATGCCCAACGCTCCAAAACTAATCAATAAATGTGTAAACCCATAAATATATACTCTAACACTCATTATAATTCAATTTACAACAAGTCCTAACTCCACTTGAAAAGTCGATAAAAATCACCTTCGGGGCCACGTGCCAGGATTCTGAAAATGTTCGAAGATAAACTTTACCCATAATACCACGAACTCTAATATATAATTTATTCCAAACTCCATGTCCAATTTCGTGGTCAAAATCCAAAAATATCAATTTCTAGGTTTTCTACCAAAATCCCAAATTTCTATAAATTTTCAAGTCTAAATCCATATATAATCCAAGTATTTAACTTGATATAGGTGGGAATCACTTACCTTGACATAGATGACGAAAATCTCTCTTCCAAGAGCTCCAAAAATTGCCCAACCAAAAGAAAAGTGGAGGAAAATAGTCAAATCCTGGCTTTTAAAAACCTCACTGCCCAGGCGATATTTGCACCTGCGGTGCCTTGGCCGCATCAGCGGTCCCGCACCTGCGACAAAACCCTCGCACGTGCGCATTTCCCTTACCTGGCCAAGCTCCGCATCTGCGGACAAAAAGGGGTCGCTTCTGCGAGCCCATCTGCTTCTCCGACTACTTCCCTCGCACCTACGGTCACGCAGGTGCACCAAAACTTCTGCACCTGCGGTGGCTGGCCTACCCTCACTCTTTCGCTTCTGCGGCTCATAGCTCACACCTGCGAGTTTGCACTTGCGGCTACCTCTGCGCAGGTGCGGTTACACCAGAAGCTGGAAGCTTCAGCTGTTCTTCCCAAGTCCAAACTCGATCTGTTTACCGTTCAGAATCCACCCGAGGCCCTCGGGACCGCAACCAAATATACCAACACGTTCCAAAACACATTACGAACTTAGTCAAGGCCTCAAATCACGCCCAATAACATCGAAACTATGAATCACCCTCCAATTCAAACTTAATGAACTTTGAAATTCCACACTTCTACAATCGATGCCGAAACCTATCAAATCACGTTTGATTGACCTCAAATTTTGCACACAAGTCATAATTGACATTACGGACCTACTCCAACTTCTGGAATCGGAATTCGTCCCCGATATCAAAATGTTCACTCCCGGTCAAACTTCTCAAAATTATCCAAATTTCCAACTTTCGCCCAAATGACCCCAAAATGACCTACGGACCTCCGAATCCACTTCCGAACGTGCTCCCAAAACCAGAATCGCCATATGGAGCTATCCCTAATCTCGGAATCCTAAACGGACATAGATAACGCTGAAATGCACTTCAACCAAAATTTATGAAATTGTTTCAAAATGCCAACTTCCACAATAGGCGCCAAAACGCACCCGGGTCATCCAAAACCCGATCCGGACATACGTCCAAGTCCAAAATCATCATACAAACCTGTTGGAACCTTCAAATCCCGATTCGCTTACTCAAAATCTAACCTTGGTTAATTCTTTCAAATAAAAGATTACGAAATGAGAATTTTCTTTCCAAATTGTCTCTGAACTTCCGAAATTCAATTCTGACCAAGTGTACATGTCATAATACCCGAAGTAAAGCTGCTCATGGCCCTAAACTTCCGAACGATGAGCTAGAGCTCAAAACGACCGGTCGGGTCGTTACATTCTCTCCACTTAAACATACGTTCGTCCTCTAACGTGCTAAGAACTGTGTTGGAGTTTCCTGAAATCACTGTTTAACACCTCGTGCACCTACCCATGCTACCACAACCCAGCTAAGCACATTAGCTCGATCCAATATGAAGATCTTTCTCTTTATTTAGTAAAGTAAGTCTTAGAGCCAAATTCCAACATCTGAAATCCTCTATCAGGTCTGTTTCCAACATACGAACATCGTATCCATCACTACACGATGCACCAATACATGATTGCATACATTTAGTGAATTCATACCATGCACCGTGTAACTCACATGACCATAATAACATCCTCTGACAACAATAGACGAAATCCCATGAATTTGATATTTACAACACACCTCATGACATATATAAGTCTTGTTCCAATTCTTGAAATGCCACGATAGAGAAGATGTGTAGAACTCATAGCCACCTGCTGAATTACAATTTATGGAGTCTCTCCTCCCGACAAGAACCATTACCTCATTCTGGACTGAATAACAATATTTACTCTTTAAAATGCTTCATATAAATCTGATCGCACTGATCCCAGGTCCAAATATCCCATCTCACCCAGTACAAGCTGCTCAGGCAATAAGCCACCTCAAACACTGCCAAAAATCTCATATGATCCCATAATGTGCTAACAAGCTACAAACTCGAATGTGATACATAAGGAAAAACAAACTCTGGAAAGAGTTACTCGACCCACGTAGCTAATTAAACAACCGAAAAGGTGTTATGAACCTTCCCCAGGAACTGAGAAGCAAAACACACAAGAATAGGTATAAGGAACTATACTCAACATCACACTATTACGGCGTGCAACCCGATCCACACATGATACCGTTGCAGCGTGCAACCCGATCTAACCATGATACCCGTGGCGGCATGCCACCCAATCCAACCAACGTACCCATGGTGGCATGCCACCCGGTACACACATAATAATCTAAGGAAAACATACCTAGATCCGTAACGCTCATACACACGAAATGCCCGAATATCAACTATAAGCACACCAAGTGCATAATACAAATCCTGGGGAGACAGGTAGAGCCATAAGCTACGAAATGCAAGCACGACTAAGGTGTGATAAATGATCTGCATCTCGAGAGCCATCCTGCTCATATAACACCATGATTATATGGGATCTCAATACGAGTGCGAATAATCAAACCGCCTCATAACCCATATGGCACAATAGGGACTACACGGAAGGCCGATAACAAAAATAAAATCCAAGGCCCGAAAACCCCTCCGGAAAGAGCGTTATGATTGAATGAACACATACGGCCTGATATAGAGTCCACATTCTTATTTACCACACTGGGCTAATAACCATTCAAGGATCCACAATAACCCCTGACACATAAGAACAACCTTCAAATCCAGAACACACTTCCACAGTCCACAGCCAAATGAACCGAGTGCCCTTCAGGCATAAATTCTAACATTAGTGATAGTACCACGATCTCCATACTTGGTGTCGCGCCCCTCTTTCTCGCGAAATCGGGTTTCGACACGTGACAACTCTTTTAAAGGAAGGTGTTAAAAGAGAGAATTGCCACCTAACGGGTTTGAGGTGCGTTAGGTCACCTATTTGCAAATAACTCTGGTTTAACCAGTTTGCGTCACCAAAGATCGGGTAAGGGATCAAATTACCTCGAAGAGAAGGTATTAGGCACTCTTCGAGGTCTACAACTGTGGGTCCTGACCGAACTTTAATTATATGAATTAGTCAAATAGTCAGAGAGAAAAGCAAGAAGTTAAAAAAAATAATTATTAGAAAGTCCTTGAGTAAACACAGATAATTGGTTTAAAGACAAGATGGGGGGTCCTAAGTTTTTTAGCCTAAAGGATCATCCCGTGCAACATAAATAATACTTCGTAACTCCCTCGAGGTGGGGTGTTACTCGTATTATTCAGCGGGTATAGACTATCATCTCCTGCTACCCGATTACTATCTTTAAGTTTTTACCTAAAGTGCACTAGTTGATTCTAAATCGTGTCATATGTGTGCACTATGCGTCCCATGCCTATGGCCTAGGAGGCGTTTGGACCTCTATTTTAGATGGTATCTAGACTTAGCTTAGGCTGCTCCGAAATGATAAAACTAGGCGACATACAAAACATGTTGGACTTCATGTAAAAGCAATTAAGGGCTCAAGTTAGCCTCCACACTTAGACAACAAATGCACGCAAACAAATTAGGCGGGTGACAATTTGAGAATTAAAGCCATTAGCCCTATAGGCATGGTTTCTATATGATTCTGGATTTTAAACGTACAGGCAGTGTCGCTTTGCATATCACGAATATTACAAATCCTATAGGCATGCTTTCTAAATTGTTTGCGAAGTAAAGCAGTGAGACAGTTGGTAGTTCAAAATTGCCAGCGTTTGTTTTTGTCAACACGCTTTTAGGCGAGCACTAGGATCCTATAGGCAGGATTTCTAGGAATTGGCAATTGAAACTAGTTATTTATCCTTTCATTCCTATATGCATGCTTTCTAGGCAAGCAATTTAATGGGAATGGCGATAATAGTAGCTAATTCGATTACAGTCCTATAGGTATGACATCTATGTGAATATTATAAAGAGCAGGTATTTATTACTTAGCGTAATCCTATAGGCATGATATCTAACATGAAAAAATTTTAACGAATAATTACCGTGTTACAGTATAGTAGGAAGATAATAACGTGAGAGTGGAATATGAGAACATGTGAGATTATTTATGTCCTATATGCATGTTATCTAACAAAACACATAGAAGCAAAGAATGTTGAACAAATTAAACACTCAGATCCTATAGGCAGGATTTCTACCTTTTTCATGCAAACATTAGAATAGACCCATTTTCCCAATTTCTACTAATACCCCAATTGTTATTACAGAATTATTACATGCCCAATACTGAAAATAATTAAAAAACAAAATGATACAAATAACTATAGCGGGCCTAAGATAGGCCCAAAGTGTACCCAGCCCAGCCAGGCCTTTAGTTTTGTATCCATACAAGTTTCAACGCAGCCTAGAAACCACAAGAGAACTTGGATAATACCCAACAACCATAGTTGATCAAAAGATTCAGAAAACAGTCATTTACACAAACCAATTAGCTTATTCAGTAGGCATAGAGAGGGACAGAATTGAGCAGTCAAGAATAAAGTGGCCAAGAACCTTAGGCCCTAGTGTGTCAGAGTTCACAAGGGTCTCAAAGAGGATCCCGAGCAGTGCTCACACTACGGAGGTTAATAGACAGGTTTTAGGAGGCCTTGGCTTTCAGCCCGCCAAGAATTAGAGACTCAGAACAGGGAAACAACCAATGAAAATAGTAGCAAAGTAACAAGGTTTAGAAAAGTGCATTTAAATTTTTTGGAGTCAAACACTACAAAGTGATCACATAATGGACATATCAACACAGAGAGTGCATGAGTTCAAGAAACTAGTTGATGCTGCAAGTTATCACATAACACATTGGAGCAGGGTATATTTGTAAGAGGCAAGGAGTCTTAAACTTCTGGGATTACAAAGTTAATGAGCAAAGAGACATTAGTCCATCAAGACAAACAATTATCATTAAATCAACAAGTTCAAACCTAAGGATCAAGTTATGCTAAACACTAGGGCGTAAACAGTACAACTTATACTAATGGGGCAAGCAGAGTCATAATTTAGGCAAAACTAGTCTGAGAGATTCCACTTAATTGCTAGGGGTACAGAATTGAGCAGAGTGAGAACATATTGAGTGACAAACATAGTCTTAGGAGGAAATTACAACTAGAGTGAAGGCTTTAACAGATTAGGGAATACTAATAATTTCAATTAATCACTAAGAAATTCAGAATCAGGCAGGAAACATGATTAGGTCACACAGCCAAGCTAAACATACTTCAAACTGTCCAAATTGCCTAAGTTAGATACAAAGATATTTTTTAGAACCAACAGTTTAGGCGTGAGACATTGCTAGAGAAGTTCATGCTATAGGCAGAATCATACATGAAGAGAGTCAAGGGATTATATCAAGTCATGCAATTTCAGAAAATATAGATATGCTATTTACAACATAATGGAATAAACATTACAAAGGTTGAGAAACTAACCATTTATTGCTCAAGAAACAAGAAAAGAACAACAATATGACCCAGAATCCCAGATGCGTCAAGTTCCCAAGGGTTTCAAAGAACCCATGGCAGTGCTCACACCCAAGAAAGGTCAGAAAAGTAGGAAATCCGGTGGCCTTGGCTTTCAGCCGGCCAAGAGCCCAAAATAGGATAATGAATGAACACAGAGTAAAGCCCTAATTTTCAGTAGTGATTTTAGCTATTCAAGTCCTCCTCAGAAGGGAATGGGGGAGGAGTTTATATAGTAGTAAAATCGAACATCAAACAAGGGAGACAGAGTGATTTAAGCAACAAATAAGGTAAATAAACCTGCAAATCAGTCAAAAAATCAATTTAAGGGATCTGTAAATCCTAGTTTATAGGGAAAGTGAAAATCAACAGAATATAAACAAATAATCGGACTCACAGTAGCATAGGATAAATATAGACAGAATAATACTCAAAATCAGGGGTTTGAACCAATTTTGGTTCGATTTTGAAGAGATCTGCTTGCCATGTTTAGGCAAGCACTATAGGAGAACAACCAGTACCAAAAAGGGGTCGAATATGGCAAGAAGTGATAATCAAATCCCATATTCAGTGGGATTAGGAGAAGATTTTAAGGGCGGCTGATTTAGGGTTCTTCAAAGAGGGAGGGAAGGTTGAGAGAATATGAGGGCGGCGGGTTTTGGGATTATGGGTTAGGGTTTCTGGGAGGGTAATTAAAAGGGAGAGAAATAACAAGGGCCGTTGATCTTGAGAGATCAACGACCAAGATTAAAAGAAAGTGAGTGGGGCGGGTCAATTAACGGGTACCGACCGGGTTTTTGGGTTAAGGGGTTGTTGGTTTGGTCTGGGGTTATTGGGCTAGGGTATTGGGGTTTTTGGTCCATTTATTTGGTCCGAAATTGTTTAAAAATTGGGGCTAATTTTTAAATACCCAATATTTATCAAAAACTAATTTATAAAAGTAATTAATAAATAACAAAAATATTATTTGTGCACTAAAATGATTGAAAATAATAACTTGGCATTATAAAAATATAAAAAATTATTTTGTCACAAATAATGTAATTATACAAGAATATAGGCTATTATTGCAAAAATATGTAATTAGCTTAAAAATACAAATGTAATTATATAATAACGGAGTAAAATGTAATAAAACATACATGTTGGTGTAAACAATAAGTTTGGATGATTAAATCATCATAAAAATAATTTTAAGGATAATTATTGGATTTTTATACAATAAAATGCAGAAAGAAATTAATTTAAAGCTTTTAAAAATTATGAACAATTATGAAACAATGCTTGTATAGGTTTATAAACTAAATTATGATACAAATATACTATTTTTGAAACTATATATATTTTTAAAAATATGAGGGTATCAATAGCTGCCCTTGTTTACCCGGGAATGATGAAAGAGTTGTGAGGTAAAGAACTGATGACCGATTTTGACCGAATGGGGTGATTGGAAAAAATAGTGGTCGAACTCCGGTGTCTGAGTTGCCTACATATCCCTAATTTTACAGGAATCAGGTCGTGTGTAGTTCTGGATCTAACGGTGGAATAAGCCGATTGAGTTGTTATAGGAACGGTTAAGCTCTTCTGGATAGGACGATATCGGAATTGTGAATGGATGTACCTTGGAATGGTTATGGATATTTGAACGGTCATCAAGTGGAAATGGGTAACGGATGGTGGTTGGTTGTATTTGAGGTAGTTACAGGGTGTGAATATTGAACGGAAACTGGAGCGAAGATTTCTCCCGTTGGGAGAACGATTACCTCCTGGATTACCTGCAAAACTTAAATACAATGCATGCAGGTGTATATTGCGATAATTTAAACATGATGCAAATTCCCTTTTGACCATGAAAGTTGTCTTTGGATGATGGGGATGATGTCATTAGACCATGATGTCCTGGGCCATAAATTGCGTGATAAAGGATTCGCAGGCCATAAAATGATGTTCTCGGACCATGCAAATGGTGCCTCTGAACTATGACGCCTTTGAATAATGATGTGCGATATTGAGAGATCCTCAGGCCATGGCATGGTGTCTTCCGGCTATGAGAATGATGTCTTCGGACTATGATGCCTTCGGACAAAAATAGCGGTATTTCAGCCCATGAGATGAAAATACATGACGTTTGGTTATGCGAATCGAAATAAGACAGAGCTTAGTCTTGTGTAAGATTGGGGGTAGAGCTTAGCCCAAGGTGGAGAATATTGCTAGATTTCAAGTAGCATAGCATTTGGGGTTACACAAGAAAAGGCAGAGCATAGCCTTATGCAGCTAGGGAGGCAATGCTTAGCCTCATGCGAAGTGGGAGACGATGATTGGTCTCAAAATTGAGGAGGCGGGGCTTAGCCTCATGCAGGATGGGAGACAATGCTTAGTCTCGTCCAAGGAAAGGCAGTGCTTAGCCTTGTGCAAGATGGAGGCAGGGCTTAGCCTCATGCAAAATGGAGACAATGCTTAGTCTCATGCAGGGAAAGGCAGTGCTTAGCCTTGTGCAAGATGGAGGCAGGGCTTAGCCTCATGCAAAATGGAGACAATGCTTAGTCTCATGCAGGGGAAGGCAGTGCTTAGCCTTATGCAATTGAGGAGGCAGGGCTTAGCCTGAAGCAAAATAGAGACAATGCTTAGTCTCCCGCAGGGGAAGGCAGTGCTTAGCCTTATGCAATTAAGGAGGCGGGGATTAGCCTCATGCAAGATGGAGACAATGCTTAGTCTCATGCAGGGGAAGGCAGTGCTTAGCCTTATGCAATTAAGGAGGCGGGGATTAGCCTCATGCAAGATGGAGACAATGCTTAGTCTCATGCAATGAACAGATAATAACTAGTAGCAGAGTATTTCTTAGCTGGAAATGTGTTTGTGCTTGGCAGCTTTGTCGTTATGAAGACAGTGATTCTGAGGTGTGCCTGTATATTTCTTGTTCCTGCATCCAAAGGACAATCATGAGTTTTACGGGGGAAGGTTGGTTCGTGCCTCCGCTTGCCTGTTTTGCTTTGCTTTGTATTGAAGTCCTGCTTGAGTTACCATGGGTAGCATCTGGCTGTTTCATAAAAATAATGTTTTTTGAAAAATGTGTGTGCATATAATGAATGTAGTTATTTAAAATATATTAGTATGCAATATCGGATAAATTAGATGAACCAATGACTGTGACACTTTAGAGACATTGTGACTTCCTTAGAATTTTGAGGATTCTACCCCAGTCTGCTTAGGCGATTCTCTGACCGTTCTGTATATGATGATGTTGGCTGGACTTGGTCCAGAACTTTGAGGGTCCTCCTCAGAATTCTGCCCAAATTTCTGGTTGTGGGGAAAATGAAAATTTTATTGAATTGTGACCGAACCCACAGTGCTGCCTACGTATCCTCTCTTAAATGGGAATTAGGTTGAGCGTAGTTCAATTACATCAGATGAAGAAATGCGAACATTCTAAACATAATATCTTTTGACTACGTCTGAATTGATAGGCTTTGGCCAAACCTCTCCGTCCATTTCTGCGAGTATGAGTTCTCCTCCTGTTAGAACTCTGTGAACTATGTAAGGCCCTTGACAATTGGGAGAAAATTTCCCTTTGGCTTCATCTTGATGCGGGAAGATCCGCTTCAGTACCAGCTACCCCGGTGCGAACTGTCTAGGTTTGACCCTTTTGTTGAAAGCTCTGGACATCCTATTCTGATAGAGTTGACCATGACACACTGCATTCATTCTTTTCCCGTCAATGAGAGCTAATTGTTCATGGCGGCTTCTTATCCATGCTGCATCACTGAGTTTAGCTTCTTGTATAATTCTTAAAGAAGGAATTTCAACCTCGGCAAGAATGACAGCTTCGGTACCGTAAACCAGCAAATAGAGAGTTTTCCCGGTTGATGTGCGGACTGTGGTACGGTACCCCAATAAGGCAAATAGTAACTTCTCGTGCCATTGCTTGTGGTTGTCTACCATCTTTCTCAGTATTTTTTTGATATTCTTATTTGCGGCCTCCACGGCTCCATTTATTTGAGGCCTGTATGCTGTGGAATTCTTGTGCTTGATTTTGAAGGTCTCGCACATAGCTTTCATTAGGTCACTATTGGGATTGGCGGCGTTGTCGGTGATGATGGACTCAGGAACCCCAAATCAGCAAATAATGCGATCTCTGACAAAATCTGTGACGACTTTCTTGGTTACAGCTTTGTAGGATGCAGCTTCGACCCATTTTGTAAAGTAGTCTATGGCCACTAAAATGAACTTGTGCATGTTTGAAGCGGCGGGCTCGATTAGTCCAATGATGTCCATTACCTAAGCGGCAAAAGGACAAGGTGCACTCATTGCATTGAGTTCATTTGGTGGCACTCGTATCATATTTGTGTATATTTGGAACTGATGACATTTCTGGACATACCTGATGCAGTCTGTTTCCATAGTCATCCAAAAATAACCTGCCCTCAGTATCTTCTTGCTAAAATGAAACCATTCATGTGTGGCCTACAAATTCCAGAATATATCTCTTCGAGCAGTTTAGAAGCTTCCTTGGCATCAACACACCGTAATAAACCTAGGTCTAGAGTCCTTCTGTACAGAATTCCTCCACTTTGGAAGAAATGGTTGGACAATCTTCGGAGCGTGCATTTTTTAGTATGATTTTTATACTCCGAGTACTCTCCTTTTGCCAAGTACTCCTTGATATCATGAAACCATGGATTCCCGTCTGCTTCTTCTTCAACATGAGCACAATAAGCTGGATGATTATGAATCCTTACCGGAATGGGGTCGATGAAATTCTTATCCGGATGCTGTATCATGGAGGACAAAGTGTCCAATGCGTCTGCGAACTCATTCTGTATTCTCGGGACATGTCTAAACTCTATCTTTGTGAACCTCTTCATCATCTCTTGCATGTGATATAGATATGGTAATATCTTGGTATTCTTTGTAGCCCATTCTCCCTACACATGATGTGCCAGAAGATCTGAATCACCAATTACCAGTAATTCCTAGATATTCATGTCAACGGCCAAATTGAGCCCCAATATGCAAGCCTCATATTCTGCCATATTATTGGTGTACGGAAATCTGAGTTTCACGGATACCGGATAATGTTGACCTATTTCTGGCACCAAAACGGCTCCAATACCCACTCCTTTGAAGTTTGTGGCTCCATCAAAAAACATTCTCCATCCGTTGTAGGCTTCGGCGATATCTTCTCCTACGAATTATATTTCTTCATCAGGAAAATACGTTTTTAGTGGTTTGTATTCTGCTCCTACAGGATTTTCCGCAAGATGATCTGTTAATGATTGTCCCTTAACCGCCTTCTGAGTCACATAGACGATGTCAAATTCACTCAACAATATCTGCCATTTTGCTAGCTTCCCTGTAGGCATGGGTTTCTGGAAGATGTACTTCAGAGGATTCATCCTTAATATGAGATATGTGGTATAGTAACAGAAGTAGTGCCTCAGTTTCTGGGCTATCTAGGTCAAAGCACAGCAGGTGCGTTCCAGCAAAGAATACCATGCTTCGTAGGGTGTGAACTTCTTACTAAGATAGTATATGGCATGTTCTTTCCTTCTCGTCTCGTCGTGTTGTCCCAAGACATAACCGAAAGCCCCATCTAATACGGAGAGATAGGGTAGCAGTGGTCTACCAGGTTCTGGCGGGACCAGGACTGGCGGTGTGGACAAATATTCTTTGATTCTGTCAAAAGCTTTCTGGAAGTCTTCAGTCCAACTGGTTGCGGCATCCTTCTTTAACATTTTGAAGGTCAACTCACAGATCACGATTGATTGTGCTATGAAGCGGCTGATGTAATTAAGACGTCCCAAGAAGCTCATCACGTCTTTTTTGTTCTTTCGAGGTGGCAAATCTTGGATAGCCTTGACCTTTGATAGGTCTAGCTCAATTCCTCGACGGCTGATGATGAATCCTAACAACTTTCCTGCGGGGACCCCGAAGTCACATTTTGCGGGATTCAATTTCAAATTGTACCTCCGAAGCCAATCAAAGTATTTCCTCAAGCATGCTATGTGATCTGTACTCTTCTTGGATTTGATGATGACGTCATCCACATATACCTCTATCTCCTTGTGTATCATGTCGTGGAAAATAGTTGTCATGGCCCTCATATAAGTGGCCCCAGCATTCTTCAGACCAACCGGCATCATTTTATAGCAGTGCACCCCCCACAGTGTAATAAAAGTTGTCTTTTTGGCATCCTCTTCATCCATCTAGATCTGATGATATCCCGCGAAGCAATCCACAAAGGATTGGAGTTCATGCTTGGTGCAGTTCTCGATCAGTATATGTATGTTGGGTAACGGGAAATCATCTTTGGGACTTGCTCTGTTTAGGTCTCGATAATCGACGCATACTCTGACTTTCCCATCCTTCTTTGGAACTAGCACAATGTTAGCCAACCAAGTTGGATATTCAACCACTCTTAGAACCTTAGCTTTGATCTGCTTGGTGACTTCTTCTTTGATTTTTAGACTCATATCTGGCTTGAACTTTCTGAGCTTCTGCTTTACTGGCGGACACATGGGGTTGGTGGGTAGTTTATGAGCCACCATGGATGTGCTCAAACCAGTCATATCAACATAAGACCATGCAAAACTGTCTTCATATTCTTTCAGGAAATGGGTGTATTCTTCTTTCTCTGATGGTGACATGTGAATGCTTATGCGAGTTTCTTTGACTGTTTCGGAATCTCCCAAGTTGACTATCTCAGTTTCGTCCAGGTTGGACTTAGGCTTGTTTCAAAATCTTCAACTTCTCTAACAATTTTCTTAGGTATTATATCCTCTTCTTCTATTTCTTTCGAGTCACTATCCATATGTTGCGTTGTCTCATTACATGTCACAGTTGTTGGTTCATCACGATAAGAAATAGTAATGTTGTAGAGGGGAAAATGTAGAGAATAGTGATAAATAATAAAATAGCAAATCATTGATAATTATCAAGATGTCAAACAAAATCGATTTTCAATTATTCAAAAAAATGTTTCAAAACAAAATACTGAAAATGCTTTTAAAAATGCTCATTAGAATTGTTTTCAAAATAAATGACACTAGCAGCCAGGCTACCTCGGAACCCGACGGGCCCTTGATGGTATGGCAGTCCAGTTCCTAAGAACAGCTCCCTTCTCTACTATCGAGATGACGAGGCCTTCTTCCTCTTCCTCCTCCTCAACTATTACACTACAGTCCATGTCTTCATCTTCCAAGAATAGATTCCTTAAACCAGCTAGCGCATCATCTTCTTCGGATCCCCATATCATATCAGCCTGATGGAAGGATTGGCTCAAATATGGTATCGGCTGCTCGAGAGGGTAATAAGGACCACGCCATAGTGGTGACCAATTTCGATACTCTGTATTGATATCCCAGTACATAGGTCATTCCGTGACGTTTTAACTGTATTAATTTGGTGATCCCTTAGAGATTCTTGCCGAGACCCTTGCCGGGTTCATACCCTGTCCATGCCAATATGCTTTCTATTTTGCTACTCCAACATTTGTCCTCCTCGATAGCGTTAACATGCTCAATGCGATGGTACGTCTCTTCCCCTAACTTCCTCCTATTCTCCATAACCGGGATAGTCTGGTTGGTGTAAATAGGGTTACTTTCGTCTCCATGAATGACCACCTCCTGACGATTCCCTTTGAACTTCAAAGCCTGATGCAGAGTAGACGCTACAGCCCCAGCGGCGTGTATCCAAGGTCGTCCCAATAGTAGATTGTATGAGGCGGATATGTCGAGCACTTGGAATTCAACATCAAACCAAGTTGGACCCATTTGTAAGCAGAGGTTGGTTTCTCCGATTGTGGCCCTTTAAGACCCATCGAACGCTTTTACGTTCATAGTTCCTGCTTGTATCTCATGTAAACCTTTACCTAACCTCTTCAAAGTACTCAACGGGCAGATGTTGAGCTTGAACCCCCCATCTATCAGGACCCTGACAATGAATATGTCTTCACACTATACTGTGATATGCAACGCCCTGTTATGGCTCAACCCTTCTGGTGGCCAATTCATCTTCGGGGAAAGTGATCTTATGGCTTTCCAATACTTGTCCTACCATGTTGGCCATCTTTCCACTGGTAATGTTGTTGGGTACATAAGCCTCATTCAACACTTTCATCAACGCGTTCCTATGTGCCTCAGAATTCTGCAGTAGTGATAGAATGGATATCTGAGCAGGGGTTTTGTTCAAATGATCAATCACAGAATACTCCCTTGCCTGCACCGTTCTCCAAAGATCATCCGGGCCGGTTTCAATGATAGGCTGCCTGGAAGCGGCTTTTTTACTTGTTCCCCCTAAATGCTCGGGCGTGTAAACCCTACCAGTTCTGGTCATACTTGTGCTGCACCAGTTTCTTCCATTTTCCCCTTTCCTTTCCTTCTCGCTTCTGCAGTACAGTCCCAGGGCACAGCATTGGAATTAAAGGATGGTGTGTGTGCTACCATTACGGTGAATGGTGTGGTCACTTCTACTTCAAACAGAGTTGGCGTGGCTGAGGGCGTGGTTACTTCAACCTTCAACGGAGTCGGTGCGGCTACCTCAACTTCAATCAGTGACTGTATCTATACCACAATAGGTGTGAGAGTGACTGGAGGCATTTTGGTATCATCCCTTTCTCGAATGAGCCCAATTGACCCTTCCGGATCCCATTCTTCATCAGTTTCTATCACATTTACCCCCTCGCCCCTGTGATCTAGGAGGGGATTATTGCGGATATTAGGTGCAGTCTCTTTTTCCTGTATAACTTTGGTATCAATCAGCATCTGGATCTTATCCTTCAGAGTGCGGCATTCATCAATAGTGTGACCCTTCATGCCCGAATGGTAGGCACATGTCTTGTTTGGATTGACCCGTTGAGAGAAATTTTCCATGACGATAGCGGGAATGGGAGTGGCATAACCAGCAGCTTTCAATCTCTCATACAACTGGTCAATAGGTTCGTCAATATGAGTTTATTGTCTGGGCGGCCTACAGTCGAAATTTGGCCTAGGTTTTTGGTAGTTTTGGCGGGCTGGTGGTGAGTGGTAATATGCTGGCTGAGTGTTGTAAGTATGGTAGGCGGTAGCGGGTTGTTGATATCTAGGAGGTGAAGGCTGATATGTGGGTGGAGGTGTTTGGTATGTAAGAGGAGACTTCGTACCTTGGAATACCATCACTGCCTCTACTTCCTTCTTTTTAGATATACCGCCCGACTACAAGGCTTTGTTCGTAGCCTGGAGTGCCTCGAAATCGGTTACCATTCCTCTTTTAATTCCCTCTTTTATTCTTTCTCCCAATTTGATGATGTCGGAAAACTTATGATTTTCAATAACCATCAATCTCTCGTAATATTGCGGATCCTGAGCTCGGACAAAGAACTTGTTCATTTGCTCTTCTTCCAGTGCCGGCCTTACTTTTGCAGCTTCTGATCTCCACCTAGTAGCATACTAGCGGAAAGTATCTGCTGGCTTCTTCTTAAGATTCTGGATATAGAAGACGTCTGGTGCATTCTTTGTATTGAATCTGAACCGATCCATAAAATCTGACACCATGCCTACCTAATTAACCCATTTCTTTGGATTTTGACTGATATACCAGGATAGGGCATCTCCAGTGAGGCTCCTCATAAACAGCTTCATGCGAATTCTTTCATCTTTACCAACCCCTACGAGCTTGTTGCAATACGTCCTCAGATGTACCTTTGGATCACCTGTCCCGTCGAACATTTCAAACTTAGGAGGTTTGTAACCCTCTGGCAGTTCTACGTCCGGCTGAATACACATATCCTCATAGTTTAAACCTTCAATGCCTTTACCACCTTCAATACCTTGGACTCGACTTGTAAGCTTCTTAAGTTCTTCCACCATGTTCTTGATGAGCATGTCCTTCTTCGCGGATTCTAGTGTATACAGGGTTTGTTGTGAAGTGTGGGGTAAGGTTTCCACGTATATGGGGTTACTTTGGTGGACTCCAGGGATTTGGGCATAATGGTGATCATTGGTTGAGTTTTGGGGATCAAAGGTAGGTTGTGGTGCATTTTGAGGAGTGTGGTAGGCTGTAGTTTATGGATACTGGGTTGGATGATGGTGATGTTGTGGAGGGGTTGGTACTAGTGGAGGATTAGTATTTTGGGGAGGCATGGCGTATTGATGAGGTGCGGGAGGATTTTATGGGTTCTAGTTTTTTTGTTGGTTAATATCGGGAAAATTCAGGATAAGGGAAAGGTTTGCCAAGTTACGGACTTGCTCAAATTCCCCTTGTAACTCCAATATCTTCTGTTCTAATCGTAAAACCAAGTCAATCTGCGCCGGAGTACTCCGACCATCCGAAGTTTCGACATTCTCGCTGTGCGTAGTGTTGACTTTCCAGATACCACTCATATCGTCCATCTTAGCTTTTCCTTTGTTCTTAGGATCACTTAGAGGAAGAGGAGGTGAAGGACATCTAGATCTGGTATGATATGCTGATGATGTCAGTATGCACGAACCAACCTTAGGGGATGGGAATAAACAAAGAAAAGAAGAAAAACAAAAGGTAAATAAGTCAGTAAGGAGTATTAAAAGGATATTTACGATATTTAAACACGTATTGTGGAATTATAACTTCACATCCTAATTTAGGGACCTCATCGTGCCCGAGGTAGGCCAAGCAACATATAGCTTCAGAGAAAACTCAATGCCGATAACTGCGTCATTTCATTAATATGATAAATAGACCAAATTTCTACTAAAACGACAATAATTATAAAGAGTCACTAGTGGCATTTGCCTTAT
>AWOL01S0003190.1:44052-62749 GCA_000715115.1 Nicotiana otophora | reverse complement strand
GATAACTGCATCATTTCATTAATATGATAAATAGACCAAATCTCTACTAAAACGACAATAATTATAAAGAGTCACTAGTGGCATTTGCCTTATTACAATCAAATTCTAAAACGAATCTAGAAAACATCATTCCTAATCTACTATGTCCCAGAGGGACCTTCTCCAAGCTTGGCCTTCTTAGCCCCGTCAATCAGATTCCCCAGGTCGCGCATGTCCAACAGCAGATACACCCTTGCTAGATTTCCTCCTTCATTGCCCTCTGCGTTCTGACAATCCGAGATACTTTTCCTCATATTTCCCTCAAGTTCCATCAAACCCTGCTCCAAATAATCCAACCTCTCTGTTGATTTAGTAGCGATTTCCCTCCATTTATTGATTGTTTCCATGTCCACTTTATGTTGTTCCAAATGGCTGGCCTCAGATTCAAAAACCTGTTTGCGCAACCTCCTGTATTTGACTTGTGCTTCAACAGCGTCGTCTATGACCCTATTTCTCAAATCAACCCCTGGCTTGACCTCTCCTGCTATGTCATCGACCAACCATGATGGGTAGAAGTACACATGGCCGGCATGATACCTGTCTGGATCGATGGTATCTTTCTCCACAATAATATTTTGATGCCACATGTGTTGTGCCTCGAACTTGAATGTAATTACATTCCCTTGGAAGTCTGCTTTGTAATGAACCATTTTGGAAACCCGTGGTATAACCTGTTTTCTCCCAGATTACCTCATGACTCTGATAGGAGCATAAGGATAGATTCCCCTTAATCCGATTAGCACTAGATGAGGAACATCTCTCAACCTGATGATAAATTCACTGCTAGGGAACCATTCGAACATCCAATGTACCTTGTCATCAGTCAAATTGCTAAAGAAATGTACCCAGCTCACAGCGTTTCCCGGTCGTGCAAACCTGTCTGGGATAAAAGTCATTCTCTTCGGATGGTGATAATCTATGTGGTCATTCCATGGTCGTCGTGGAAATTCTTGACAGTATTCCAACAACCATATTTGCAGCAACAGATTGCAACCCTCGAAATGTCTATATCCCTTTTTGCAATGGTCTAAGGCTCGGTACATCTCAGCCACGATCATTGGGACAATAGTGTAAGTTTGCCCCTCAATTCCTTCCATTAGGGTCTTAGTGACCATAGTTAGGCGAGTGTGGATCCTTTCTCCTTGTATCGGGAATATCAGCATCCCCAGAAAACAGACAATGAATACAAAAACCTGGCGGTGATTCCAACGCAAAGAAGTGATGGCAAATTCATCATGGTAAAGACGATATGACTTGCTGTGACCATAATGCTCGTAAAGGAAGTCGAATGGTGTGTAAGATTTCTTTAGACAGGCTAACTCATCATTTTTCCTGAAACCTATCATTTTTAGGAAACCTCGAGAAGTACGGTTTTTCGGTACCAACAAGCCAGAGCTATCCCATGGGAGCCCAGCGAAGCCTCCTATTTCCTCTAGAAGGAGAGTCATTTCTATATCACCAAAAAGGAAGACGGCCCTCTTCTCATCCCAGAACATGGTGGCGGCCTCAATTAACACATTGTTCGGCTGAATATCTTACAAAGAAGGTAAATTCCCGAGAACTCTTTTCACATGGTTTTTGTCACTTGGCGAGAGATTTTTCCACCAATCTAGCAATAAAGGTGGGATACTTCGAACCATGCCGAACCTAGGGATTTCGTGCCTCATCTCTGCAAAACAAATAAAGTTAGCCATTTCCCCCTCCGGATTTGACAATTTACACATTAATGATTAGCATATCGGCACGTTTTCTCCAAATAATGCATATATCATGATTGTACCCATTGGGATTTAAGGAAATCCCGGCGGGATTTGGAAAAGGCTTGCCTTAGAGAGTTATTACGCGGACAGCGTTGTAACCCATACTAGGTTTAGACATGATGCATGCACAATTAAATCATAGAGTGGGGATTTCTAGAAGAATCTAGATCGGTACCCTCAAGTGGACAACTTGAGAGGGGAAGGCACGGAACCGTCGATTGCACCATTGATCGACTAGTTTTACCGCAAATAAGCCTTTCCAAAATTAAAAGGGTGATTTAGGAAGAGCACGGACACTCATCAAGCACCGCTATGGTATTAATTATGCACGAGTGGAATATGATGTGGAGCATGCTTTATGCAAAGATAAAACAACACGCTGTCAAGTATTTTGCATGATGAAGACAATAAATGTAATATTAAATGGAGCGTAAAGACATAAAAAGAAAGGAAAACAAGAAAGAAGTTAGTTCGCGCAATGTGAAAGAATTGCAATAAAGCAAACAAAAGGGTAGGGATGGGAAAGACATGATATAGCAAAATTTAAAAAAAATGATTCAGAGCAAGTGAACATAACTGGAAAATAAAGGGAAAACGCATATTGTAACCAAATTAGGCAAAGATTTGCATATTAATATGAATTCACAAAACGGGAAAAGGATATGCATGTAGCAATAAAAGGGAAACGGGAGCGGGATATTTGTGTAACAGCAAAATAACACGCTTATCAGAGAAGACTAATTCATATAGACCAAGTTCGCTATGGTAAGAGCCTAAAACAATATCCCTAACAGAGTCGTCATGCTGTCGCGCCCCTCTTTCTCGTGATATCGGGTTTCGACACGTGATAACTCTTTTAAAGGAAGGTGTTAGGCACTCTTCGAGGTCCACAACTGTGGGTCTCGGCCGAACTTGAATTATATGAATTAGTCAAATAGTCAGAGAGAAAAACAAGAAGTTTAAAAAAACATCATTATTAGAAAGTCCTTGAGTAAACACAGATGATTGGTTCAAAGACAAGATGGGGGGTCCCAAGTTTTTTAGCCTAAAGGATAACCCTGTGCAACATAAATAATACTTCGTAACTCCCTCGAGGTGGGGTGTTACTCGTATTACTCAGCGAACACAGACTATCATCTCCTGCTACTCGATTACTATCTTTAAGTTTTTACCTAAAGCACACTAGTTTAATCTAAACCGTGCTCTATGTGTGCACTACCCGTCCCATGCCTATGGCCCAGGAGGCGTTTGGACCTCTATTTTGGATGGTATCTAGACTTAGCTTAGGCTGCTCCGAAATGATAAAACTAGGCGACATATAAAACAAGTTGGACTTTATGTAAAAGCAATTAAGGGCTCAAATTATCCTCCACACTTAGACAACAAATGCACGCAAACAAATTAGGCGGGTGACAATTTCAGAATTAAAGTCGTTAGGCCCTATAGGCATGGTTTCTAAATGATTCTGGATTTTAAATGTACAGGCAGTGTCGCTTTGAATATCGTGAGTGTTACAAATCCTATAGGCATGCTTTCTAAATTGTTTGCACAGTAAAGCAGTGAGACAGTTGGTAGTTCAAAATTTCCAGCATTTGTTTTTGTCAACACGCTTTTAGGCGAATAGTAGGATACTATAGGCAGGATTTCTAGGAATTGGCAATTGAAACTAGTTATTTATCCTTTCATTCCTATAAGCATGCTTTCTAGGCGAGCAATTTAATGGGAATGGCGGTAATAATAGCTAATTCGATTACAGTCCAATAGGTATGACATCTATGTGAATATTATAAAGAGCAGGTATTTATTACTTAACGTAATCCTATAGGCATGATATCTAACATGAAGCAATTTGAACGAATAATTACTGTGTTGCAGTATAGTAGGAAGATAATAACATGAGAGTGGAACATGAGAACATGTGAGATTATTTATTTCCTATAGGCGTGTTATCTAAAAACACACATAGAAGCAAAGCATGTTGAACAAATTAAACACTCAGATCCTATAGGCAGGATTTCTACCCTTTTCATGCAAACATTAGAATAGACCCATTTTTTCAATTTATACTAATACCCCAATTGTTATTACAGAATTATTACATGCCCAATACTGAATAAAATTACAAAAACAAACGATACAAATAACTATAGTGGGCCTAAGACAGACCCAAAGTGTACCCAGCCCAGCCAGACCTTTAGTTTTGTATCCATACAGGATTCAACACAGCCTAGAAACCACAAGAGAACTTGGATGATACCCAACAACCATAGTTGATCAAAAGATTCAGAAAATTTACACAAGCCAATTAGCTTATTCAGTAGGCATAGAGAGGGATAGAATTGAGAAGTCAAGAAGAAAGTGGCCAAGAACCTTAGGCCCTAGTGTGTCAGAGTTCACAAGGGTCTCAAACCGATCCCCGAGCAGTGCTCACACTAGGGAGGTTAATATAGAGGTTTTAGGAGGTCTTGGCTTTCAGTCGGCCAAGAATTAGAGACTCAGACCAGGGAAACAACCAATGAAAACAGTAGCAAAGTAACAAGGTTTAGAAAAGTGCATTTACATTTTTTGGAGTCAAACACTACAAAGTGATCACATAATGAACATATCAACAAAGTGGTTTCATGAGTTCAAGAAACTAGTTGATGCTGCAAGTTGTCACATAACACATTGGGGCAGGGTATATTTTTAATAGGCAAGGAGTCTTAAACTTCTGGGATTACAAAGTTAATGAGCAAAGATACATTAGGCCAGCAAGACAAACAATTATCATTAAATCAACAAGTTCAAACCTAAGGATCAAGTTATGCTAAACACTAGGGCTTAAACAGTACAACTTATACTAATGAGGCAAGCAGAGTCATAATTTAGGCAAAACTAGTTTGAGAGGTTCCACTTAATTGCTAGGGATACAGAATTGAGCAGAGTGAGAACATACTGAGTGACAAACATAGTCATAGGAGCAAATTACAACTAGAGTGAAGGCTTGAACAGATTAGGGAATACTAATAATATCAATTAATCACTAAGAAATTCAGAATCAGGCAGGAAACAGGATTAGGTCACACAGCCAATGCAAACACTCAGATTGTCAACACATTAAGCTAAACATGCTTCAAACTGCCAAATTGCCTAAGTTAGATACAAAAATGTTTTTTAGAACCAACAGTTTAGGCGTGAGACAATGCTAGAGAAGTTCATGCTATAGGCAGAATCATACATGAAGAGAGTCAAGGAATAATATCAAGTCATGCAATTTCAGAAAATATAGATATGCTAATTACAACATAATGGAATAAACATTGCGAAGGTTGAGAAACTAACCAGTTATTGCTCAACAAACAAGAAAAGAACAACAATATGACCTAGAATCCTAGATGCGTCAAGTTCCCAAGGGTTTCCAAGAACCCAGGGCAGTGCTCACACCCAAGAAAGGTCGGAAAAGTAGAAAATGTGGTGGCCTTGGATTTTAGCCGGCCAAGAGGCAAAAACAAGAGAATGAATGAACACAGAGTAAAGCCCTAATTTTTCAGTAATGATTTTAGCGATTCTAGTCCTCCTCAGAAGGGAATGGGGGAGGGGTTTATATAGTAGTAAAATCGAACATCAAACAAGGGAGACAAAGTGATTTAAGCAACAAATAAGGTAAATAAACATGCAAAGCAGTCAAAAAATCAATTTAAGGGATCTGTAAACCCTAGTTTATAGGGAAAGTGAAAAATCAACAGAATATAAACAAATAATCAGACTCACAGTAGCATAGGATGAATATAGACAGAATAATACTCAAAATCAGGGGTTTGAACCAATTTTGGTTCGATTTTGAAGACATCTGCTTGCCATGTTTAGGCAAGCACTATAGGAGAACAGCCAGTACCAAAAAGGGGTCGAATATGGCAAGAAGTGATAATCAAATCCCATATTCAGTGGGATTAGGAGAAGATTTTAATGGCGGCGGATTTAGGGTTCTTCAGAGAGGGAGGGGGGTTAAAAGAATATGAGGGCAGCGGGTTATGGGATTATGGGTTGGGGTTTCTGGGAGGGTAATTAAAAGGGAGAGAAATAACAAAGGCCGTTGATCTTGAGAGATCAACGGCCAGGATTAAAAACAAAGGGAGTGGGGCGGGTCAATTAACGGGTATCGACCGGGTTTTTGGGTTAAGGGGTTGTTGGTTTGGGCTGTGGTTATTGGGATTGGGTATTGGGGTTTTTGGGCCATTTATTTGGTCCGAAATTATTTAGAAATTGGGGCTAGTTTGTAAATACCCAATATTTATCAAAGAATAATTTATAAAAGGAATTAATAAATAACAAATAATTATTTGTGCACTAAAATGATTGAAAATAATAACTTGGCATTATAAAAATATAAAAAATTATTTTTGCACAAATAATGTAATTATACATGAATATAGGCTATTATTGCAAAAATGTGCAATTAGCTTTAAAATGCAAATGTAATTATAAAAAGATAGAGTAAAATGTTATATAACATACATGTTGGTGTAAACAATAAGTTTGGATGATTAAATCATCATAAAAATAATTTTAAGGATAATTATTAGATATTTATACAATAAAATGCATAAAGAAATTAATTTGAAGCTTTTAAAAATTATAGAAAATTATGAAAAACATGCTTATATAGGTTTATAAACTAAATGATGATGCAAATATACTATTTTTGAAACTATATATATTTTTAAAAATATGAGGGGAAAATTGGGTATCAACACTTGGTTTTAAATCTTTAATGAATCAAGTGACTACATGTCACGCTTATATAATCTTCTGTGGGATACACTCCCACGACCCTCCGCACCAGGTAACAAATCTGCACATCCATACCACCAGTCACGCTAATGATGTAAAGCAAATCAAGAATCCGCAATCAGTACACAAAGCCTCTTACATAGGACACCGATCTCAGGTGACACTAAAGACAATGCCATCTTACTCTGAACATCTGAATTCTTCCCTGATCATCCGAGATCGTGACATTCTTATCAACACCGAACCGTAACCTTGATCCTTAGCTTCCAATTTTTCCCATGCCGCTCACTACACCTAACATGTCAATACGCGACAGTACAAGAATTTTACCATAACTCCTGAACCACTAATAGAATAAAAACTTCATCGTATAGAAACCTTGTACTTAGCTCATCTCAGAAGAACCAATGTAACACGCAACTAAATTCACAAACCGCAAAAAATACAACCTCATGTCGTAATCTAAACTGCCATAACTTTTCTGGAAAATCCCATTACCTAACAAGGCCATACGAATCGAATACTTCCCAAATCAACCAAGTTGTGGTGGCGCTCAAGCCCAAGTGTACGACCACAAACCACATGTATAACTTCACGCTGGAGAAACTGGTCACTGCCATAACCGTGCTGATTCAACTATTACCAACCGAGCCACTTCTTCTAATTTACTTCGGATTTGCCTTAGGAATAATAATAGCTCCATTCAAAACATCATGAAACCAAATCCGCACTTATCCGGAGTGACCTTATTTCACGAGACCATGCTGTCTCAAAACCCACGAACCATCACACACTGTCCTTGTGCGCATATTCGCTTCTTCAACAGGTACATTCATTGTGATAATTTCCCTATGATTCCGAAGTTATTTTCTCCCATTCTTCCACTGCTACACCGCATACCAAAGATAACATAGAACACTCCAAGCCCCTTTTATAATCTGATGCAACAACTCAATACATAACCATACTACGGACTCGAAATCCTTAGGCACCACACTTTAACTTTTCAATCCACTAGGACCGTTGTTGAGAGTCACCCACTCTGACTTGGTCCCGAATATAATCAAACCCCAAGCCTCTGCTAGCACATGAACACCCTCTCAAAGAAGCACCCGGCTGAATCACGTTCCTTATAACTCACCTCTACACGAAACATAAATTCCGAGTCTTCCTAAAGCCTGAACATGAATCGATAAGACCAATTGTAGCACACATTCCTCAAATCCTAGGCTCAAATCAACACTTATGTTCTCTTCCCTTAGTCGTAATAACCCACCAACATGCCGATAACCAGAAACATCACAAGTAGATAACCATGCAATCCAATCATAGACGGTGGGGCACTCCCACTTAGCTTGAAGCTACCATTGTATAACTCTGGAACCTACCAAGATTCCTTCTTCCTTACTAACATGACCTTACACAATCGACCCGCCAAATTCCTCGAAATCTTCCTGTTAACCATTTCATGAACGCCTTGAATTACTAGCCATATTTATATATTCGATCTCTTACCGGATAACCAGTGAAATGCTTCGTAGAAGTTTCATCAACACCACGCAACAATTAACTTGCTCACCCGAAATAACCCACCTGTGAAAATTCCATGCCGACATCTTCCAACAGCGCTGCAACGAGTACAATTACTATGAAATCCTTAAACCATCATGAGCTCGTGCTCATTCACCAGTCGTACAAGCCCGTTCACTCCCCATTGACATCAACTAAACGTGCAAGGATACATTCCAATCCAAAGTCATGTTGTATCCTTCTTCATATCATGCAACTCTTTTTGTCGTATCCAACCTTCCTCCGTATAACAGCCAATATTCCAAATTAAGTTTGTAGACTTAGTCACTGTCTACCATGAGTTCCAAATCACTCTAAACTTTTCCCAAGGCGTATAGTCATCCTACCACATAACCCATATGCTACTCTATCACTCTCCCACTTTGGTCAAACCCTCTCCTTTAAGCAACTACCCGACTTTTGTTTCTCATACTTGGCCTTCTAGAAATTTAACCACCACAAGACACCTCCCACATGTCCTTCCTCATCCTTCGCTGCCCAATTATTGCCATAACTCAATATCTATCTCTCTAGCACTTGAACCAATAGATCGCTACCAACTTTAAACCCTTCGGAAGATCATCTTCCTTGAGCCCTCAACACCCGGACCACCGATTAAGTCTTGAACCACCGCACACTGCGATCTTTGACAGCCGCTTCCCCGGCACTGTTTTACACCACCCTTTCCGAAGGCAAATTGATGAAGACCATAACACCGGCGAACATAACACATTCAATCCAGGGTGACAACCATGCTCGAAATACCAAGTTTCGTTACTCCGTCAATCCAAACCTGAACATTCATAGTCCGATTGCCTTTTCTTTGTCGGAAATAAACTACTGGATCTCTGAATCATGTACTGAGTAAACCTCCTTTCCAAGTCATTCACTACTTCGATGCATAGACAAGCATCCTACCATTAGACAAACATGGTACGATAGCAATGCACAAATCGTCATAACAATCAATTCCAAATCTCAAAATCTTAGGTAATGCTGACACTGAGCTGCAACGGTAGAACGGCCTTCCGCGAGGCGATGACAATAGCCCAATCAAATACGCAGGGAGAAACATCCTGCACCACATCTGTAGTACCATTAAAATTCCTCGATTCCCAATTTATAACAAGCGCTTCACGTCGCATAAGACTGAATAGGAAGGTAATGAAGGCATAAGCCTCAAAGGAATCGAATCACACTATGAGGAATTAAGAAGGGAAGTGCTCCTAACAGTTCTGTATCCCCTCGAAGATAAGTACAGATGTCTCTGTACCGATCCGCAAGACTCTACTAGACTCGTTCAGGACTCGTGAGACCTAAGTGAACCTAGTGCTCTGATACCATGTTGTCACGACCCAAAATCCATTAAAGGTCGTGATGGCGCCGGATACCGCGGTCAGGCAAGCCAAAAATAAATAAATACTTAATTTGGTTCTCATTTTTAATATTTCTGAAATCATATTTCCTTCAATTAAATAGTAAAAGATGGCGTTTACAAAATAAATAATAATATCTTTAAAATTTCCAATATAGTGCAACCCATAATAGCCCAAAATCCGGTGTCACAAGTGCATGAGCATCAACTAAGAATATAAAATAAAATACAATATCTGTCAAAAATACAAATTGGACAGGAAAATATAAATACTCTGAAGGAGATTCTGCTAGTTGCGGACTTGTAACGTGGAATGCAACTCACCTAAGCCTCCGCAATAATCGCGCCTCTGCGCCAACGAGGCCACTAGACATATATGCACCTGCACAAAAACGTGCAGCAAGTGTAGCATGAGTAAGTAAATCAACGCGTACCCAGTAAGTATCATGTCTAACCCCTGAAGGAGTAGTGACGGGGGGTCGACTCCAACACTTACTAAGGGCCAACAATATGATAATGTGAAATTCTAATTAACCAAGATATATATAACAATAAAACTCAGAACAAGAAATAAAATAACAAGTCTTCAGAAATATTTAAGAGCTTGAATCACTTCCTTCCTTTAAAACATATGATCACACAAACAATGAATTTATACCGATTATGAAAGGAACTTCCAGTTCTGTTATCACACATGAATACCACCGTGGACGTTTGGCCCGATCCAACATAAATATAAATTGTGCACTGCAGAGGGTCGAACGGCGCGAACCATAGATGTATCTATTACCCCACTCGTGGATCATACATGCAACGCGGTCAAATATAAATTTATCAATAATTCGTAAGCCTTTCTTGATTCTTTTTAAAAAAAGACAATTTGACTTGAAGCTTTTAAATCCTTAAAAATCCTCAACTCAGTTCCATTTGATACAGTTAACAAATATAATCTATAACGGTGTCCACAAGGCATAGTGTAAACCTAAAACTACCCGGACACAAACAGAAATAGTAGCTACGTACAGACTCTCGTTACTTCGTGCGTACGTAGCCCCCACAAATAACAACACATATTAATTAAGTTCACATATAGGGTAGATTCCCTCTTACAAGGTTAGAAAAGATACTTACCTCGCTCCGAAATTCCGTAACTGGCTCCCAAGCGCTTCCAACAACTCAAACCAATGCCCAACGCTCCAAAACTAGTCAATAAATGTGTAAACCCATAAATATATACTCTAACACTCATTATAATTCAATTTACAACAATTCCTAACTCTACTTGAAAAGTCGATATAAATCACCCTCGGGCCCACGTGCACGAATTCTGAAAATGTTCGAAGATAAACTTTACCTATAACACCACGAACTCAAATATATAATTTATTCCAAACTCCATGTCCAATTATACTCTACCAAAATCCCAAATTTCTATAAATTTTCAAGTCTAAATCCATATATAATCCAAGTATTTAACTTGCTATAGGTGGTAATCACTTACCTTGACATAGATGACGAAAATCTCCTTTCCAAGAGCTCCAAAAATCGCCCAACCAAAAGAAAAGTGGAGGAAAATGGTCAAATCCCGTCTTTTAAAAACCTCACTGCCCAGGCAATTTTTGCATCTGCGGTCCAGCACCTGTGACAAAACCCTCGCAGGTGCGCATTTCCATTACATGGCCAAGCTCCGCATCTGCGGACAAAAAGGGGCTGCTTCTGCGAGCCCATCCGCTTCTGCGACTACTTCCCTCGCACGTGCGGTCACGCAGGTGCACCAAAACTTCCGCACTTGTGGTGGCTGGCCTGCCCTCACTCTTTCTCTTATATGGCTCATAGCTTGCATATGCGGCTACCTCTGCGCAGGTGCGATTACATCAAAAGCTGGAAGCTTTAGCTGTTCTTCCCAAGTCCAAACTCGATTCGTTTACCGTCCGGAATCCACCCGGGGCACTCGAGACCTCAACCAAATATACCAACACATTCCAAAACACATTAAGAACTTAGTCGAGGCCTCAAATCATGTCCAATAACATCGAAACTATGAATCACCCTCCACTTCAAACTTAATGAACTTTGAAATTCTAAACTTCTACAATCGATGCCGACACCTATCAAATCACGTCCGATTGACTTCAACTTTTGCATACAAGTCATAATTGACATTATGGACCTACTCCAACTTCCGGAATCAGAATCCGACCCTGATATCAAATAGTCCACTCCCGGTCAAACTTCTCAAAATTATCCAAATTTCCAACTTTCGCCCAAATTACCCCAAAATGACCTACGGACGTACGAATACACTTCCAGATGTGCTCCCAATACTAGAATCGCCATACAGAGCTATCCCCAGTCTCGGAATCCCAAACGGACATCAATAACATTGAAATGCACTTCAACCCAAATTTGTGAAATTCTTTCAAAATCCAACTTCCACAATAGGCGCCGAAACGCACCCGGGTCATCCAAAACCCGATGAGGACATACGCCCAAGTCCAAAATCATCATACGAACCTGTTAGAACCTTCAAATCCCGATTCTTAGGTTGTTTACTCAAAATCCAACCTTGGTCAAATCTTCCAACTAAAAGCTTCCAAAATGAGAATTTTCTTTCCAAATCGTCTTTGAACTTCCGAAATTCAATTCCGACCATGCGTACAGGTCATAATACCCAAAGTGAAGCTGCTCATGGCCCCAAACTGCCGAACCATGCGCTAGAGATCAAAATGACCGGTCGGGTCGTTACAATATCTTTGTTGTATGGGCTGCTTATTATGACTTCTAAGAGCCTGAGAAACAAGAGAGGTTGATGACTGAGTGAGGTTGAGGGCCTGATTGTGAGGTATTATACTATAGTATATGAGTTGTCTGTGCAGCATGTGAGTTATCCGTGCAGCACGTGAGTTATCCGTGCAGCACCCCTAGTGAGCGCAGGTACCTACTGAGTGCGAGTTGTCCGTACATATTATAGCACTTGGGCTGAAGGATACCCTCCTGAGTCTGTACACACCCCTAGTGAGCGCAGGTACCTACTGAGTGTGAGTGCCGAGTGCTTAGTGAATAGGAAGGCTAAGTGATTGTGGCCTTGAGATGATGCATTTGATTTCATATTTGTTACACTTGACTGCCATGTATCACTGCCTTTATAATTTCTGAAAGATATTACACTCTGTTTCAATTGAACTTGACATGAAATTATTGTTTTGGCCTTAATTGTCGAACTTGAAAGCATGCCTACTTCCTTATGTTAAAATCATTGTAATTGAACTATAATTGTGAAGCTCGTCACTACTTTCAGTTCTTTATTTAGTATTGTTACTTGCTGAGTTGGTTGTACTCATACTACACCCTACACTTCATGTGCAGATCCAGGTGTTCCCGGACATAGTGGGTGTTGATTTTCGCGCATAGTTGATCTTCTGGATATTTTGAGGTAGCTGTCGGCATTTCGCAGACCTTGTTTCTCCTTCCCGATATTTTCACTTATTGTATTTATTTTCAGACTATATTAGATAGTGTTTTCTAGACTTGTGATGTATAGATGCTCATGTACTCAGTGACACCCCGATGTTGGGAATTTCCACGTCGTATTTTGGATTTTCTATCTTGTTTATGAGAAGTTGTTATCATTTAAATTATTTTTAAATCCATTTTGTGCTATGTGTTGGAGTTATTTTATAAATTTCGGCTTGCCTAGTACCACGATAGGCGCCATCATGACAGGTTAGGATTTTGGGTCATGACATGGTGTCACAACAGACGCTATCAGGTTGCGGCTTTTTCCTTTTTCATTAAAATGTGAAGCAAAAATATGGTTGCGAAGTCGGCCAAGAGGTTCAATCACTACATGGGACCAAATGACTCAGAAATTACTTAATAAATATTTTTCACCTACAAAAATATTTAAAATGAAGCAAGAAATCAATAATTTTATGCAGACAAATTCTGAATCTGTATACCAAGCATGGTAACGATTAAAAGCAATGTTAAGAAAATGCCCATGCCATGGTATCCAAGATCCTGATATCTTATATATTTTTTTATCATGGTCTTAAATCTTCTGCTAGAAATGTAATTGATGCAGCATCAGGAGGATTCATAATGAGCAAAACCACTACATAAGCCATGCAATTGCTCAATGAAATTTCAGAAAATATTGTCCAATGGCCCTCAAACAGAATGATTGTTAAGAAAGCAGCAGGAGTCAATCAAGTTGAAGCTTGGAATTCATTAGCACATCAAATTGCAACTCTGACACTAAAAGTTGAGGCTTTTCAGGTAAATGCTCAATCATCATCTCAACATGAGAACTGTGATGTTTGTGGAGGTTATCATCCCAATCATGGGTGTCAAGCTTTAACTCAACATGAAGAACAAGCAAATGCTATTGGTTATAAAATCAGTTACCCATTTGGTAGACCCATGGCACAAAAACACCCGGGATTCCAATGGAGTAACCCAAATGGTGCTGAAAATCCTCAAAACTTTTTTAATCAAAACCAACAGGTGCATGGACCACCTGGTTTTCAAAATCCAAATAGAGGGCAACAAGATTTTCAGCAATATCAATAACATCCCCAAAGAGCTCATCAGCAAAGCCTTGAAGACATGATGTACAAATCCATTAAGGCTACAGACGAGAAAGTTGAAAGTCAAAGTTCAGCCATCAAGAATTTTGAAATCCAGATGAGCCAATTATCAACCCTCATATCTGGGCAAATAAAAGATTCTCTACCAAGTAACACCGAGAAAAATCCAAAGGAACACCTCAAAGCCATCTCTCTGCGGTCAGGTAAAACTCTTGATGATCCATATGCATATAGACAATGAAAACCACAAGAAGTGGAACATGTAAATAAAGGTGAGAATAAAAGAGACTTTGAACTTCTAAAAGAACAAAAAGATAAAGGAAAAAGGTACAAGAAATGAATTGATGACAAATATTTACTCTGTACCCCTCCCCTTTCCCCAAAAGCTAAGAAGCGAAAAGCTTGACAAATAGTTTTCAAAGTTTCTAGAAATTTTAAAACAACTTTACATTAACATACCTTTTACAGATGCTTTGAAGTAAATTCCGGCATATGCTAAATTTCTTAAAGAAATTTTGTCAAGTAAAATAAAATTGGAAGAAGTTTCAGTAGTTAAGCTTATAGAAAAATGTAGAGCTATACTTCAAAATAAGCTTCCCCAGAAACTTGGTGATCCATACAGTTTTACAATGCCTTGTACTTGGGGAGGTGCTCACTTTGAATAAGCATTATATGATTTAGGTGCTTTAATAAATCTAATGCCTTTTTTAATTTTTAGGAAATTAGAACTTGGTAAAATGAAGAACACTAGTGTGTCTCTACAATTGGCTGATCAAAGTACTAAAAACCCAAAACGAATAGTTGCAGATATCCTCTTAGAGTTGATAAATTTATATTCCCAGTAGATTTTATAGTACTTGAAATGGAAGAAAATATTGAGGTACCATTGATTTTAGGCAAACCATTTCTTGCAACAGGAAAAGCAATAATTGATGTCCATCAAGGACAATTAATTTTGCGAGTTGATGAGGAAAGAATGATTTTTGATACGAAGAAAATAATGAAATATCCTGAGGATGGGTCGTCATCATCTTGTTTTCAAGTTGATTTGTTGAATGACCTTGCAAATGAATATAAAGATGATTAGTTGGTTACTAATTCATTGGAAAGATGTTTGGCAAAGTCAGGTACCACAACGGATGATGACATCACAATCAGAAAAGAAGCTCAAATACTGGAAAAAGATTCTGAAAAATGAGAAAGTCTCACTAGAAGAAGTTCAACCAAAAATTGAACTCAAAACTCTTCCTTCTCATTTGAAATATATTTTTCTTGAACCTGAATTATTTTCAGTAATTATTTCATCTTCTTTGACTGCAGAACAGGAAATAAAACTAATGGAGGTGTTAAGAGAATACAAAAGAGCCTTAGGATGGACTATAGCTGACATCAAAGGAATCAATCCATGTATTTACACGCATAGGATCCTTATGGAGGATAATTACAAGGCAATAGTCCAACCCCAGAGGAGACTGAACCCAACAATGCAAGAAGTCGTCAAGAAAGAAGTAGTAAAACTTCTAGCAACAAGTATAATTTATTTGATATCTGACAGCTCTTGGGTAAGTCATGTGCAGGTAGTACCAAAGAAAGGAGGTATGACCGTAATAAAAATAATGAAGTCATACCTACCAAAACAGTTACAGGATGGAGAGTCTGTATTGATTACAGACGACATAATGATGCCACAAGGAAATATCATTTTTCTTTACCTTTTATTGACCAAATGCTTGAAAGAGTTGCAGGCCATGGTTTTTACTGTTTTCTTGACGGATACTCTGGATATAATCAGATACCAATTGCTCCAGAAGATCAGGAGAAAATCACATTCACATGCCCCCAAGGTACGTATGCTTACCGAAGAATGCCATTTGGACTATGTAACGCTCCTGCTACATTTTAGCGTTGCATGTCGGCAATTTTCTCAAACATGACTGAAAAGTTTCTTGACATTTTCATGGACGATTTCACACTTTTTGGTAAGACATTTGAAGATTGTCTCTATCATTTAACTTTGGTGCTTAAAAGATGTGAAGAGACAAATTTGGTTCTTAATTGGGAAAAATATCACTTCATGGTAACAGAGAGAATTGTTTTAGGACATAAAATTTTTGCTAAAGGAATAGAAGTTGATAAGGCTAAAATTGATCTTATAGTAAACCCCCTCCTACCACTGTTAAAGGTATTAGAAGCTTCTTAGGGCATGCGGGTTTTTATAGAAGGTTTATAAAAAAAATTAAAAATTTCAAAACCTCTGACTAACCTACTAATGAAAGATGTGAAGTTTGAATTTTCAGATAATTGCAGGAAAGCATTTGAGATTCTCAAGGAACATTTGACTAATGCTCCAATTGTTGTTTCTCCTGATTGGAGCGAACCATTTAAAATAATAAGTGATGCAGGTGATATAGCAGTTGGAGTGATATTGGGACAAAAGAGAGACAGGATTTTTAGGCCTATTTACTACGCCAGTAGAACCCTCAATGAAGCTCAAAAGAATTATGCCACAACTGAAAAAGAGCTACTTGTAGTAGTATTTGCATTTGACAAATTTTGTTCTTATTTGATAGGAACGAAGGTTACAATATTCACTGATCATGCTGCTTTAAAGTACCTCTTAGGAAAGAAAGATGCTAGACCAAGATTTCTAAGATGGATACTTCTTTTGCAAGAATTTGATCTTGAAATAAAAGATAGGAGAGGTTCAGAAAATCAGGTAGTTGACCATTTATCACGTTTGGAAAATCCTCCAACGGAGACAACAAATATCAAGGAGGAATTTTCTGATGAGCATGTCTATACAATCACAACAATTGCAAATCAACCACCTTAGTTTGCTGACATTTCCAACTATTTGGTTGGAGGGTGGATCCCAAAGATTTGTATTACGAACAACGAAAAAAACTCAAAAAAGAAATAAGATATTATTTTTGAGAAAATCCTTACTTGTTTATATTTTGTGTAGATGGCAGGGGTCAGGAGATGTGTACCAGAAACAGAGATGAACAATATCCTAAGCCACTGTTATGATGGAGCTGTAAGAGGACACTCTGGAGGAAGAAGAACAGCCGCAAAAGTGCTTGAAGCTGGTTTTTTCTGGCCCACTTTATTTAGAGATGCAAGAAATTATGTCGCCACTTGCGACAAATGCCAGAGAACGGTAAAAGTTGCATGTTGCAGTTTGATGAATTGGAGGAGTTCAGACTTGAAGCATATGAAAATTCTAAATTGTACAAAGAAAAGACAAAAAAAATGGCATGATAACTTCATTCGCCATAAGGAGTTTACAGTTGGAGACCAATTTCTTTTGTACAATAGCCGGTTGAGATTATTCCCGGAAAAATTCAAGTTACGTTGGTCAGGACCATACATTGTAATAGAAGTGACCCCCTATGGTGCCATTGAAATACAACATATAGATGGGGGAGACAGATTCAAAGTAAACGGTCATTTGAAGCCTTATATCAGCAGATTCTTCGATAAACGGGTTTCAATAATCCTTTTTTCCTAATTTTTAAAATAAGTTGAGCTGGCGACGTTAAACTCAGAACTATTTTCTCTCCCTCTCTTTAATATTTTAAGTAATTATTAGTAGTAATATATAATATTTCCTTTCTAGTAAATATATATATATATATAATAAAATTAGTTTTTTTAAAAAAAATAAAGGTAAAAAAATAATAATAATTGCATGTTTTATATTATATATATGTGTGTGTATGTAGTATGTATTAATATATTTTTCCATGATAAAGAAGCACTCCCGGGATTTCGACAATGAAAGTTTTCTCCTATCATGAAAAAGAACACTTTCTTCACCATAATCTTGTCTTTGTTATATGACAAAAACCTTGAGAAGCCAAGAAAAAGGAAATGAGAACAGAATCGGAAAAAATTAGGGAAGCTCATTTATCTCCTTTTATTTTTAATTTATTTATCACGAGGACATGATATTATTTAAACTTGGGGGTAGAGGAATATATTTGTTATATATGTATTTCTTTAAAGTTTTTTTTTGCTCTGTTAAAAGCAAAAGGTAAAAAACATTATATGTTACAACTGAAAAAGTATGATTTTAGTAAAATTATAAAAAATAAAAATAAAACTGAAAAAACTTGATAAAATTTGAGTTGCCTTATTCCTAAGGCGACTTATTTCATGTACTTCCAAATATTTCTTATTTGGTTCTTTGCCATGGTCGTAATATTTTGAACCGAATATTTTTTTAGGACTTTTAGTTGTTTAATTTATTTTAGTAAATAAGTTGGCTAAACTTGATTTGACTTGACAAGCATGAGACTTAAAAAAAGACAAATTTGATTAAGTATCATTCATGGGTTTTATGATTACCTTTCTAAGCTTATACTTACTTATTGGCGATTGAAATCATAATTTTTGTTGGTTCCAAGTGTATTGTGTGGCTAGCTTATATTGTCTAGTTCTCCTGCTTATTTGAAAATCTAGAACTTGCCTTGAATGTGGTTTGAAGTAAAATTCTAGGTAGATCTTTGAGTTGAGAAATGAAAGTAGGCCTTCTTTGTTGAGCCACAACCTAAATTAACCTACCTTGATGATCTTTATCCCTAGTTAGCCCA
>AWOL01S0003190.1:22904-43720 GCA_000715115.1 Nicotiana otophora | reverse complement strand
ATATATATATATAAATAATTAGTTTTTTTTCTTAAAAAAGAAAGTAAAAAAAAATTAATAATTGCATGTTTGTATTATATTATATATCTATGTGTATGTAGTAAGTATTAATATATTTTGCCATGATAAAGAAGAACTCCCATGGTTTCTAAAATGAAAGTTTTCTCCTATCATGAAAAAGAACATTTTTTGCCATAATCTTGTCTTTGTTATATGAGAAAAACCTTGAGAAGCCAAGAAAAAGGAAATGAGGACAGAATCGAAAAAAATCAGGGAAGCTCCTTTATCTCATTTTATTTTTAATTTATTTATCATGAGGTCATGATATTATTTAAGCTTGGGGGTAGAGGAATATATTTTTTATATATGTGTTTCTTTAAAGTTTTTTTTTCTCTGTTAAAAGCAAAAGGTAAAAAAGAGTATATGTTACAACTGAAAAATATATTTTTAGTAAAATGTAACGACCCAGGTGGTCATTTAGAGTATTATAACCATGTTCCCTTATTTACCGCTCAAGTTATACTTTACAGTTGTTTTATGAATTACCGGGTTAGTTGGTTCGAGTCTGGAAGGATTTCAGAGTGAAATGAGACACTTAGTCTCATAATTGAAAACTTAAGTTGGAAAAGTTGATCGGATATTGACTTATGTGTAAACGACCTCGGACTTAAATTCGGATGATTCCAATAGCTCCGTTTGGTGATTTTGGACTTAGGAGCGTGTCCGAAAGCTTATGTGGAAGTCCGTAGTGGAATTAGGCTTGAAATGGCGAAAGTTGAATTTTTGAAAATTTTTGACCGGGAGGTTGACTTTTTGATATCGGGGTCGGAATTCGATTTTGGAAATTTGAATAGGTCTGTTATGTCATTTATGAATTATGTGTAAAATTTGAGGTCAATAGGACGTGATTTGATAAGTTTCGATGACGTTTGTAGAAATTCAAAATTTTAAAATTCATTAGGCTTGAATTGGGGTATGATTGGTGGTTTTAGCGTTGTTTGATGTGATTTGAAGGCTCAAATAAGTTCGTATAATATTTTAGGACTTGTTGGTATATTTGGTTGAGGTCCCGGGGGCCTCGAGTGAGTTTCGGATGGTTAACGGATAGAATTCGGACATAGAAGAAAATTTGAAAGTTTCTGCTATCTGATGCAACCGCACCTGCAAAAATTCCATCGCATGTGCGAGCTCGCAGAAGCAAGCCTTCCATCGCAGATGCGTCCAGGCGTGGCTGGGGCTTCGATCGCAGAAGCGGCAGGTAGCCGCAGAAGCGGCCCCGCACCTACAGGCATTTGATCACAGAAGCGCAAGGGCGCTTGGTGAGGCAGCTTCGCAGAAGCGGGTAGATCCTCGCAGAAGTGTGTTCGCAGATACGGACTATGTTCCACAGAAGCGTGATTAGCCGCAGAAGCGGCAGCTTGGCCACAGAAGCGGGAGCCATAGAAGCGGCTTAGTGAGCCGCAGGTGCGAAAGCACTGGGCAGTGTACAAAACAAAAGGGTCCGAGAAATTTTGTCATTTTGAACATTTCCAAAAGCGGGTGAGGCAATTGTTGAGAGAGCAATCACGGGAAATCTTGAGGTAAGTCACTTGTGATCATTTCTACTCCATAATATTGAATTATCATCGAATAATCTGACTAGATTACATGTTTTTGAGGTGTCAATCGGGGATTTGAACCTAGGGATTGGAAAATAAGATTTGAGGATTTAGAGGTCGAGTTGAGGTCAGATTTTTGTAAAATTAGTATGGTTAGACTCGTGGTTGAATGGGCTTTCGGATTTTGTGACTTTTATCGGGTTCCGAGAAGTGGTCCCCACGGGCGATATTTGGGTGCAATTTCAGATTTTGTTGGAAAATCAATATTTTCATATGGAATTAATTCTTATAATTTGTATTGACTGAATCAAATTATTTGTGACTAGATTCGAGGCGTTTGAAGACCGATTCGCGAGGCAAAGGCATTGCAGAATAAAGAATTACATGGTTTGAGATAAGTAACAGTTCTAAATTTGGTCCTAGGGTATGGAACCTTGGATTGTGTGTTATATGATTGGTTTTGAGGTGACGCACATGCTAGGTGACGGGCGTATGGGCGTGCACCATAGGAATTGTAACTTGATCAAATTCCATGGAACTGTGTAGTTGAATAATCTGTTGATATCAGTACATTCTCTACGTGTTAGAGAAAATTGAGCTAAGACTCGTATTAAAAATCATGCTTAGTCATATGTTGTTATTATTGATACCCACTAGGGTCATTTCTATGGTTGAATTATATGTTCAAATTAAAATTTCACACTCAGTTATGTTCATTTATTTCATATCATATCTCAGTCTCTGTTGCTATTTATTGATACATCATATTATTATTTTTCAGCTGATTTTCATGACATATTGAGCCCGAGAGACTGGAGAGGTTGACGACTGAGTGAGGCAGAGGGCCTAATTGTGAGGATATTTATCGGATCGAGTTGTGCGTCGCAGCATTTTTCATTATTATATGCCATGATTGGCTTGATATAGCGCTTGGGCTGAAGGAGCCCCTCTGGAGTCTGTACACACCCCCAGTGAGCGCAGGTAACTACCGACTGTGAGTGTCGAGTGTTGAGTGATTGAGAGGAATGAGTGACTGAGAGAAAACAGTGACTGTGAGGTTGGAGTGAATAGGAGGACTGAGTTACTGTTACTCTGAGGGGATGCATTGATTCCATTATTGATGCATTTCAGCTGTCATATATCACTATTTTGGAAATTTCGGAAAGACGTTATTTCTGTTTCAGTCAAATTTGATATGAAATTACTGTGAAATTTTAAATGTTGAAATTGAAAGCATGCCTACCCTTTTATGTTGGAAAGTACTGTATTTGGACTTAGCTGAGAAGCTCGTAACTACTTTTAATTTCTTATTTATTATTGTTACTTGCTGAGTTGGTTGTACTCATACTACATCCTGCACTTCGTGTACAGATCCAGGTGATCCCAGACACAGTAGGTGTTGAATCCTTCGCACGGTTGATTTTCCGGAGATTCCAAGGTAGTTGCCGTGTTTCGGAGACCTTGCCTCTCCTTCCCTATCTTCTTGTTTACTGTATTTTGTCTCATACTATTATAGACCGTATTTTCATGAATTGTGATGTATAAATGCTCATGTACTTAGTGACATCAGCTTTTGGGAGTGTTTATATCAGTATTTGCGAGATTTTTGGATTGTGTTTATACATTATATTTTCAAACTTAAAGGAAATCCTGGGTTATTGATGGTGTCGGCTTGCCTAGTATTGAGATAGGCATTATCACGACAGGTTAGGATTTTGGGTCATGACATAAAATTATTTTTAAAAAAAAACTGAAAAAACTTGATAAAATTTTAGTTGCCTTATTCCTAAGGCGATTTACTTCATGTACTTTCATGGATTTCTTCTCGGTTCTTTGCCATGGTCGTAATATTTTGAACCGAATAATTTTTTTTTGAAATTTTAGTTGTTTAATTTGTTGTGATAAATAAGTTGGCTAAACTTAATTTGACTTGAAAAGTATGAGACTTAAAAAAAAAAGACGAAATTGATTAAGTACCATTCATGGGTTTTATGATTACCTTTCTAAGCTCATACTTACTTCTTGGTGATTGAAATCATAATTTTCGTTGGTTTCAAGTGTATTGTGCGGTTAGCTTATATTGTCTAGTTCTCCTGCTTATTTGGAAATCTAGAACTTGCCTTGAATGTGGTTTGAAGCGAAATTCTAGGTAGATCTTTGAGTTGAGAAATGAAAGTAGACCTTCTTTATTGAGCCACGGCCTAAATTAACCTACCTTGATGATCTTTATCCCTAGTTAGCCCAATTGAGCCTAAATAAATTATTTATTATTTTTTTGTTGGTTGCCAAGCTTTAACCCTTAGCTTGTTTATTGTTAAGACTTATTATTTGTTCACCCAATTCCCTTTGGGCACTTTAAGAGTTGATCTAAATGTAAACATCTAGGGGTGAGGTGTAATTGATGAAAGAACAATTATTTGAGCTCGTTGATCTCTTGAGATGTTTTTATGAGAAATAAAAAAAATAGTTGCTTCTGAAATTTTAGAAAAAAATTACAAAAGAAAAGGGAATAACAAAGAGATATTGTCATCTCCATTCAATTAAAAAAATGAAAGTTGTGAATGGGTTACAAAAAAAAGGGATGTCGATTGCTTAAAGAAATATGAAAGACAATCGCGCTTGAGCGATAAAGTAAAGTGTAGAGCCTACAGGGAATTTGAGTCACTATTATCCATATGTGTCCTTCCGATCCCTAAGCCTTCATTACAACCTTATAAAAGTCCTACATGATCTCAACTCATAGACTCCTATATTAGTAGAGAATCACATAATAGTCAAGCTTATGGCAATTTTCAGTAGCTTGAGGTATTTTGTTTGTTGAGAGTGAGCGAAATTTTTTATTCATTCCCTTCTTTGTTCTTTATCTATATATTGTGTGATATTGAGACACACTTGGGATTAAAAAATATTATGATTTCGATTCTCAATAGGTGAACATGAGTACGGTTAAAAGTTATTTGAACTCGTGGATTGGTATTAGTTAATTCTTCTCTGTCAAAACTTCTCATGATTTCACTTAAAGTGTTTAGCTACCATGTTTATTTGATTTTATTTTTTTGCTCGAGGACAAGCAAACATTTAAGTGTGAGAGAATTTGATAAGAGAAAAATATCATGCCTAAGTTGAGCTGGAATCTAATTTTTAGTACTAATATTTTTTCTTTCTTTGCAGAAAATAATTAAACTAATAAGAAAAAGGAACAATGAGAAGAAAAAGTTTACTTTTTAAATTTGCAAAGAAGAACTATAATGCTGAAAAATTAAAAGTAAAGTGGTGTATGCAACTTTACAAATGATGAAAGTATTTGTGCACATGAAAAAATCCAAGCAAATGGCCTACTTGCCGATTTGGAGGATTAAATTTCAGCAAACTTTACAACTACAAGCACTTGCAAGTTGCCAACTTGGGAAAATATATGTGAGAAATCAATGTACATAATATACCTTTCCATCTATAAATACCGCTACATTGAGCTTCTCATTACACAGAAAATTGAGAGGAGAGCTTCTTCTTTTCCTTGCTTCTTTCATTACTTTCTTTTCTTCTTTTAGCTATTACAATGTCTTCATTTCTAGTTCCAAATAAATTATAATATTGAAAATTACTGTAGCACCTATTTTTAATTAAATAGGGGAAATTATTCTCTTGAATATTTCTTTCTATTTTCTTATTTAATGGGCAAGAATATTTCTGTTGTCAGTACTAACTCCATTATAGAGTAACTTTTCTTGTGTTAGGAGAATGATAGATCTTAATATTTCTATATAATAGTAGATATTATCCCTCAATTTCACATGTTTGAGCTGAAGTTTTTTTTTTATTTAAAATTTATAAGCTTTATAGTTAAGTGTTATTTAATTTGTTAACATCTATCTATTTCGTACTACATATTAACTTCTTACTAATTCTATAATCGAAAGAGGCGGAAGAGTAATATAGTTAATTTTGGTATTGATAGATGTTAACTTTTATTTAGTGACATCTAACTCTTATATGTTAAATTAATTCTACACTTATTTGTACTCGAAAGAGGCGAATATTGTAGTGTCACGACCCAAATTCTCCCTCCGCGAATCATTGTAACGGCACCTAGTCTCTACGACTAGGTAAGCCTAACACTTACGGAAATGAAATGAAAAAGAAAACATGAAAATTAACAACTAACAGTAACAGATATTTTAATAAGCAATTGAGATGCCGCTCGGCATATACAATAATCAACTCTCGAAATATACATGACACTCCCAAGACCCGAAACACCAAAAGTTCTCCGACAAATGGATATAACAGTAACAGCAAGAAACCTATATTGGTACATCTGCGGGCGCAGGCAGATGTACCTCGACGTTCTTCGAGACAGCAACAACTGCAAGGACGAGGCTGGTAAAAGGAACCTAGATCTGTACATGAAAAACATGTGCAGGATAGGGCGTGAGTACACCACAGCGGTACCAGTAAGTGCCAAGCCTAACCTTGACGGAGTAGTGACGAGGTCAGGTCAAGGCCCTACTGGTATATAATAAATAAGCAAGAGAGTATAACAATATAATAAGAGACTGGAATTTAAACAAGGAGAACATAGCAAAGTAGCAACGCAGAACACATGGATAAACAGCAGGGAATCTCCCGAGATACCGTCTCGTAGTCCCAAAATAAAAGTGTAAGGAGATCTCCCGAGGTACCGCCTCGTAGTCTCAAAAGTAAATATGCAGGGAGAACTCCCGAGGAACCGCCTCGTAGTCTTAAAAGTAAATATGCAGGGAGATCTCACGAGGAACCGCCTCGGAGTCTCAAAAGTAAATATGCAGAGGGAACTCTCGGGATATCGTCCCGTAGTCCCAAAGTAAATACGCAGCTCAAACAAATGGATATAACAGTAAAAGCAAGAAACCTATAATTTAGACTAAGTACAAGTCAAGAAAGAAACGGGATTTACTAAACATGTTGCAAAGAGTTTAAGCAGGCAATTAGGACACGTAGACATGCTATTCTAGGCTAGAATGATAATTACACATGCTAGTATACTCAGATAAGATGAAAACATGCTATTACTCGGCAAAAGAAAATCAGGTTTTCCACAAATAGCCCGTGTACACACTCATCACCTCGCGTACATGGCGCTCACGTATCATAACAATACCAAATCCTAAGGGGATTTCCCCCACACAAGGTTAGGCAAGCCACTTATCTCGAATCAAACTCAATCAATCGGTAACAATGCCTTTCCCACGAATATTCGGCTCCGAATGGCCCAAATCTAACCAAAATCAATTACATACCATAAATACAACTTTAAGAAATCAATCTAATTAAAGAAATCAAAGCTAAAGCAAGAAGTTAGAAAATCGCCCCAAAATGTCTCCCCGGGCCCACGTCTCGGAATCGGGTAAAAGTCACAAAATATAAAAACCCATTCACTCATGCATTCACTCATACCAAAATTACTCAAATCCGATACCAAAATCTTGATCAAAATCCCAAAATTCGGCCTAAGAACTTTTCTCAACTTTTCCCCAACTTTTCAACCCCAAAACCGAAATTAAATGGAGAAAACAACTATATATTAACGGAATACAACAAAAAACGAGTTAGGAATCATTACCCCAAAGCTTCCTCTGAAAATCCATCGAAACATCGCCAAATTCCGACCTCTCAAGTCCAAAAATAAAGAATGAAATCAAACCCTTACACTTAGCCTTTTTTCTGCCAGAGATCTCGCTTCTGCGAGCCTTCAACCGCATCTGCGGTACTGCACCTGCGGAAATACCATCGCAGGTGCGAAAATCACTTAAGGGGAACTGGGTCCGCATCTGCGAACAAGGATCGCATCTGCGGGCCCGCACCTGCGCTCCTCTTCCGCTTCTGCGTGTCCGCTTCTGCGAATGCATCGCCGCACCTGCGGCCCCAGATTGACAGGGCCAAAACAGCTTCTGTGGCTCCATGGCCGCTTCTGCGGCACCGCACCTGCGTCCCAAAGTGCGCAGGTATGATTACACCAGGTGCAGCAACTTCAGCAATTGCATAAGTCCCAAACTCAATCCGTTAAGCATTCAAAACACACCTGAGGCCCCCGGTACCTCAACCAAACATACCAACCAGTCCTAAAACACCATACGGACTTAGTCGAGCCCTCAAAACACATCAAACAACACTAAAATCACTTATCATCCTCCGACTCAAACTTAAAGAACTTGAAACTTCTAAATTCGACAACAAATGCTGAAACCAACCAAACCACGTCCGATTGACTCCAAATTTTGCACACAGTTCATATTCAACCCTATGGACCTACTCCAACTTCCGAAATTTGGATCCGACCCCGATATCAAAAATTCCACTACCGGTCAAAATCTCCATAACTTTGACTTTTACCATTTCAAGCCTAAATGAGCTACAGACCTCCAAAACACAATCCGGACACGTCTTTAAGTCCAAAATCACCTAACAGAGCTAATAGAACCGATGGAACTCCATTACGGAGTCTTCTTCACATAGTTCTGACTGCGGTCCAAATCCTAAGGCTTAAGCTTCCGTTTACGGACTATGTGTCCCAAAACACTCCAAAAACCAAAACGAAACCTCCCGGAAAGTCACAGTAGCAAAAACTAGATATAGGGAAAATAGTTAATAGGGGATCGGGGATATAACTCTCAAGATGACCGGCTGGGTCTTCATATCCTCCCCCTCTTAAAATAATCGTTCGTCCTCGAACGAGTATAGAGACATACCTGAAGCTATGAAAAGATGAGGATAACGGTTGCGCATATCCTGCTCGGTCTCCTAAGTCGCCTCCTCGACCGGCTGACCCCTCCACTGAACCTTTACTGAAGCAATATTCTTTGACCTTAGCTTTCTGACCTGCCTATCCAAAATAGCTACTGGCTCATCCACATAAGATAGATCCTTATCCAACTGCACTGAGCTGAAATCTAATACATGAGCCGGATCACCGTGATACTTCCGGAGCATAGAAACATGGAATACCGGATGGACTCCTTCTAGGCTGGGAGGTAAGTCAATCTCATAAGCAACCTCCCCAACACGCCTCAACACCTCAAAAGGACCAATGTGCCTTGGACTCAGCTTGCCCTTCTTTTCGAACCTCAAAACGCCCTTCATAGGCGATACCCGAAGCAAGAACCGCTCTCCAACCAAGTTTGTACCCAGTAATTTGGCCTCGCCCAGCTCAAACCAACCTACTGAGGACTGACAACACCTACCATACAGAGCCTCATACGGTGCCAACTGGATGCTGGACTGATAACTGTTGTTGTAGGCAAACTCCGCAAGTGGTAAGAACTGATCCCACGACCCTCCAAACTCTATTACACAAGCATGGAGCATATCCTCTAATATCTAAATAGTGCGCTCGGACTGTCCGTTCTTCTGAGGGTGAAATGATGTGCTCAGCTCCACTAGAGTACCCAACTCATGTTGTACGGCCCTCTAGAATCGTGATGTAAACTGCGTACCTCAGTCAGAGATGATAGATACTGGTACGCTATGAAGCCTGACGATCTCACGGATGTAGATTCAAGCCAGCTGCTCAGAAGAATATATAGTCATCACATGAATGAAATGAGCTGACTTGGTCAGCCTATCCACAATCACCCAAACCGCATCAAACCTCTACTGAGTCCGTGGGAGTCCAACAACGAAATCTATAATGATCCGCTCCCATTTCCTCTCCAAAATCTCTAGCTTCTGAAGCAACCCACCATGTCGTTTGTGCTTATACTTCACCTGCTGTCAATTTAGGCACCGAGCCACATACTCCACTATGTCCTTATTCATCCTCCCCACCAGTTGTGTTGCCTCAAGTCCTGATACATCTTCGCGGCACCCAGATGAATGGAGTACCGCGAGCTATAAGCTTCCTGAAGAATCAACTCACGTAAACCATCTACATTAGGCACACATAGCCTGCCCTGCATCCTCAATACGCCATCATCCCCAATAGTGACCTCATTAGCATCACCGTGCTGAACTGTATCCTTAAGGACAAGCAGGTGGGGGTCATCATACTAACGCTCCCTGATACGAGCATAAAGAGAAGACCAAGAGACCACATAAGCCAACATTCGACTCGGCTCAGAAATATCCAATCTCACAAACTGGCTGGCTAAGGCCTGAACATCAAATGCTAAGGGTCTCTCTGCTGCTGGAAGGTATGCTAAACTCTCCACCCGGCGACTCAAATCATCGGCCACCATATTGGCCTTCCCCGGGTGGTACAAAATGGTGATATGATAGTCCTTAAGTAGCTCCAACCACCTCCGCTGACGCAAGTTATGATCTTTTTGCTTGAACAGATGCTGCAAACTCCGATGATCGGTGTAAATCTCACAAGAAACATCATACAAATAGTGCCGCCAAATCTTCAGGGCATGAACAATAGCTGCCAACTCAAGGTCATGGACAGGATAGTTCTTCTCATGCACCTTCAATTGTCTGGATGTGTAGGCAATCACCCTACCATCCTGCATCAACACCGCGCCAAGACCAATCCGCGACGCATCATAATATACAGTGTAAGACCCCGAACCTATAGGCAATACTAATATTAGGGCTGTAGTCAAAGCCGTCTTGAGCTTTTGAAAGCTCTCCTCACACTCCTCTGTCCACCTAAACGGAGCACCCTTCTGGGTCAGCCTGGTCATAGGCACGGCAATAGATGATAATCCCTCTACAAAATGACGGTAATACCCCGCCAAACTAAGAAAATTACGGATCTTCATAGCCGATGACGGTCTAGTCTAACTCTGCACTGCTTCCACCTTCTTCGGATCCACCTTGATCCTATCGCTCGATACTACATGGCCCAAGAGTGCCACTGAGTCTAGCCAAAACTCACACTTAGAAAATTTTGCATACAACTTCTTTTCTCTCAAAGTTTGAAGCACAGTCCTCAGGTGCTGCTCGTGATCCTCCCGAGTCCGAGAGTACACCAGAATGTCATCAATAAACACAATAATGAAGGAGTCAAGATAAGGCCGGAACACACTGTGCATCAAATGCATAAATGATGTTGGGGCATTGGTCAGCCCAAAAAACATAACAAGAAACTCATAGTGACCATATTGGGTCCTGAAAGCAGTCTTCGGGATATCTGGCTCCCGAATCTTTAACTGATGATAGCCTGAATGTAACTCAATCTTGGAGAACACTCTGGCACCCTATAACTATTCAGATAAGTCATCAATACGAGGTAATGGATACTTGTTCTTCACTGTAACTTTGTTCAGCTGACGATAATCAATACACATACGCATAGAACCATCCTTTTTCTTCACAAACAAGATAGAAGCACCCCAAGGTGACACACTGGGCCGAATGAAGCCCTTATCAAGCAACTCCTGTAACTGCTTCTTCAACTCCTTCAACTCGGGAGGAGCCATACGGTATGGAGGAATAGAGATGGGCTGAGTGCCCGGCAACAAATCAATGCTGAAATCAATATCTCTATCGGGCAGCATGCTTGGAAGATCAGATGAAAACACATCTGGGAAATCCCTTACTACTGGAAATGACTCAATTGTAGGGGTATCAACGCTGACATCTCTCACATAATCTAAATACGCATCACACCCCTTCTCAACTATTCATTGAGCCTTAAGAAATGAAATAACTCTACGGGGAGTGCACTCTAAGGTACCTCTCCACTCTAATCGCAGCAAGCCTGGCATAGCCAGCGTCATGGTCTTACTGTGACAATCAAGAATAGCATAATGGGGCGACAACCAGTCCATGCCCAAGATAACATCAAAATCTATGCTGAGTAATAATAAATCGGCTCTGGTCTCAAAACCACTAAGATCAATCAAACACGACTGATACACGTGGTCCACAACAAAAGAATCTCCCACAGGAGTAGACACATAAATAGAGGAACTCAAAGAATCCCGAGATATGCCCAAGTGTGGGGAAAAATAAGAGGACACGTATGAATACATAGAGCCTGGGTCAAATAATACCGACGTATCTCTATGACAGACCAGAACAATACATGTAATGACAAATTCGGAAGCAACTGACTTTGTACGAGCCGGAAGAGAATAATACCTGGCCTAGCCTCCCCCTATAGGGCGACCTCGACCTCCCTGACCTCCACCTCGAGCTGGCTGAGCAGGTGGGGCGGTAGCTGGTATTGCAATCATGGACTGAAGACCCGGTGGAGCATGTGGTGGCTGAGAAGTCTGTGGAGGTGCAACCCTCTTAAGTCTAGGGCAATCCCTCACCATATGGCGGGTGTCGCCACACTCAAAATAACCCCTCGGAGGGCATGGCTACTGTGACTCACTCGGGCCAGGTCTGCTAGACTGGCAGCTAAAAGCACCTCAAGTAGGAGGCACACTAGATACTGGCGATGCATAATAAGGCTCCTAGGGCCTAGAAGGGGCTGGAACACCACTGGCGGCTGGAAGAGCTGAATGAAATAGGCAACTCACATAACCCCTACTGTGGTGAGCTGCTGGGGCACGAGCTCCAGAATAAGAACCAGTCTCTCGAGGCCTCTTGGCCTCTCTCTCATCTCGGTCCCAGGCAAGCATGCCCTCCAATCTCCTGGCAATACTCACAACCTGCTGATAAGGGATATCCATCTCTAACTCACTGGCTATACTAATCCGGATACTGGGTGGAGTCCCTCAATAAATCATTGAACCCTCTCTCGAACTGTGGCAACCAAGGCCGGTGCATGTCGGGCCAAATCACTGAAGCGGACTGCATACTTTGACACAATCATAGCACCCTAGCGCAGCTGCTCAAACTCTGCGCGCCATGAGTCCCTGAGGCTTTGAGGGATATACTCTCTCAAAAACATGTCCGAGAACTGAGTCCATGTAAGTGAAGTTGCCTCATCCGGACTACTCAACTCATAAGCACGCCACTACTGATAGGCTGCTCCTCTAAGCTGGAAAGTGGTAAAAGAAACCCCACTCGTCTCCGCTACGCCCATAGTACGGAGAATACGATGACACTCCTCCAGAAAACCCTGAGCATCATCTGTAGCCAATCCGCTGAAGGTAGGTGGGTGGTACTTCTGTACCTCTCAAGTCTGAGTTGCTCCGCCTTAGAAGCGGTTGTCCTAGTCTCGTGCTGAACCTGAGCTACCGGCATCATAAGAATGAACTCTGGGTCCTGATCAACTTGAACCTTCTACTCAGGAGTACGAGCTGCAGGAGTCTATGCCCCTCCCCCGGCCTGAGATGTGGTGGGAGCTAATGGAATCAATCCAGCCTGAGCTAAGGTGCTGAACATGCTCATGAACTGGGCTAAAGTCTCCTGGAGGGCTGGTGCAGCAATAGGAACCTCTGGTGCCTGCCCTCCAGCTGAAGCTGCTAGGGGCTTCTCTGTCGCAGCTCGCGCGGGTGCTCTGGCTGCAATGCATGGCCGTCCTCTACTCCGGCCTCTGGCGTCTCTAGCAGGGGCGTGGGTGTCTGGTCATCAGATCCAACGGTACGGGTCCTCACCATCTGTGAGAAATAATAGATTACAGAAGTTTAGAATTTTTTATGCCAACAAATTTCGCACGACAAGGAATCAAAGAAGCATAATTTTTCCTAACAATTCCATAGTCTCCCGAAGATAAGTACAAACGTCTCCGTACCGATCCGCGAGATTCTAATAAACCGGCTTATGACTCACGACACCTATGAACCTAGAGCTCTGATATCAAATTATCACGACCCAAATTCTCCCTCTGTGAATCGTCGTGACGGCCCCTAGTCTCTACGACTAGGTAAGCCTAACACTTGCGGAAATGAAATGAAAACAAAAACATGAAAATTGGCAACTAACAGTAACAGATATTTTAATAAGAAATTGAGATGCCGCTCGGCATATACAATAATCAACTCTCAAAATATACATGACACTCCCAAGACCCGAAACACCATAGGTCACAAGCTTCTACAAAGTTCTAAATGTTCTATACATAAGTGTCTATATAAATAAGAGAAGAATCAACATAGGGGGATAGAAGGGGACTCCGAGGATCTGCGGGTGCGGACAGCTGTACCTTGAAGTTCTTCGAAATAGCAACGACTGCAACTAAGGACGAGGCTGGTAAAGGGAACCTGCATCTGCACACGATAAACATGTGCACGAAAGGGCGTGAGTACACCATAGTGGTACCCAGTAAGTGTCAAGCCTAACCTTGGCGGAGTAGTGACGAGGTCAGGTCAAGGCCCTACTGGTATATAATAAATAAGCAGGAGAGTATAACAATATAATAAGAGACTGGAATTTAAACAAGGAGAACATATCCAAGTAGCAATGCAGAACACGGGGATAAACAGTAGGGGATCTCCCGAGATACCATCTCGTAGTCCCAAAATAAAACTGCAAGGAGATCTCCTGAGGTACCGCCTCGTAGTCTCAAAAGTAAATATGCAGGAAGAACTCCCGAGGAACCGCCTCGTAGTCTCAAAAGTAAATGTGCAGGGAGATATCCCGAGGAACCGCCTCGTAGTCTCAAAAGTAATTATGCAAGAGGGATCTCCCGGGATACCGTCCCGTAGTCCCAAAGTAAATACGCATCTCAAACAAATGGATATAACAGTTACAGCAAGAAACCTATAATTTAGACTAAGTACAAGTCAAGAAAGAAGTGGGATTTACTAAACATGCTGCAAAGAGTTTAAGTAGGTAATTACGACACATAGACATGCTATTCTAGGCTAACAGGATAACTATACATGCTAGTATACTTAGATAAGATGCAAACAGGCTATTACTCGGTAAAACAAAATCATGTTTTTCCACAAATAGCTCGTGTACGCACTCGTCACCTTGCGTACATGGCACTCACATATCATAACAACACCAAATCCTAAGGGGATTTCCCACTCACAAGGTTAGGCAAGCCACTTACCTCGAACCAAGCTCAATCAATAGGTAACAATGCCTTTTCCATGAATATTCAGGCTCTGAATGGCCCAAATCTAGCCAAAATCAATTACATACCATAAATACAACTTTAAGAAATCAATCTAATTAATGAAATCAAAGCTAAAGCAAGAAGTTAGAAAATCGCCCCAAAATGTCTCCCCGGGCCTACATCTTGGATCGGGTAAAAGTCACAGAATATGAACATCCATTCACTCATGAGTTTACTCATACCAAAATTACTCAAATCCGATACCAAAATCTCGATCAAAATCCTAAAATTCGGCCTAAGAACTTTTCTCAACTTTTCCCCAAATTTTCAACCCCAAATCCGAAATTAAATGGAGAAGACAACTATAGATTAACAGAATACAACCAAAAACGAGTTAGATATCATTACCCCAAAGCTTCCTCTGAAAATCCCTCGAACAATCGCCAAATCCCGAGCTCTCAAGTCCAAAAATGAAGAATGAAATCAAACCCTCGCACTTAGCCCTTTTTCTGCCAGAGATCTCGCTTCTGCGAGCCTTCAACTGCATCTGCGGTACCACACCTGTGGAAATACCATCGCAGGTGCAAAAATCACTTAAAGGGAACTGGGTCCGCATCTGCGAACAAGGGTCGCATCTACGAGCCCGCACCTGCGCTCCTCTTCCGCTTCTGCGTGTCCGCTTCTGCGGATCCATCGCCGCACCAGCGGCCCTAACTTGATAGGGCCAAAACCGCTTCTGTGGCTCCATGATCGCTTCTGCGCCATCGCACCTACGGCCTAAAGTGCACAGGTGCGATTACACCAGGTGCAGCAGCTTCAGCAATTGCAAAAGTCCCAAACTCAATCCGTTAAGCATTCGAAACACACTCGAGGCCCTCGGGACCTCAACCAAACATACCAACCAGTCCTAAAATACCATACGGACTTAGTCGACCCCTCAAACCATATCAAACAACGCTAAAATCACTTATCATCCTCCGACTCAAACTTAAAAAACTTGAAACTTTCAAATTCGACAACCGATGCCGAAACCAACCAAACCACGTCAGATTGACCCCACATTTTGCACACAGGTCATATTCAACCCTACGGACCTACTCCAACTTCCGAAATTGGGGTCCAACCCCGATATCAAAAATACAACTACCGTTCAAAATCTCCAAAACTTTGACTTTCGCCATTTCAAGCCTAAATGAGCTACAGACCTCCAAAACACAATCTGGACACGTCCCTAAGTCCAAACTCATCTAACGGAACTAACGGAGATAACGGAACCAATGGAACTCTATTCCGGAGTCATCTTCACACAGTTCCGACTGCGGTCTAAATCCTAAGGCTTAAGCTTCCATTTAGGGACTAAGTATCCCAAAACACTCTAAAAACCAAAACGAAACCTCCCAGCAAGTCACAATAGCAGAAAATAGATACAGAGAAAATAGTTAATAGGGGATCGAGGCTATAACTCTCAAGATGATCGGCCAGGTCGTCACATGTAGTAATAAGTTATAACAAGTAAGGTAACCGAAAGAAACTCACTAAAAAGAGCAAGTTTTAGTTTAAGCATATATTTATGGCTCTTTAATATTACTATTTTGATGATTAATTTGTATAACCAAGAGGATCGTAATTAATCGTTCAACTTAAGGAATAATATATAAATATAGTCGTGAGAGGCATTTATATATTTGTGAGAAATCACAATTAAAGGATAATTTTATCTATTATATAATAGAAATATTAAGTGTTGTTATGATCCCAGCACCTTTTTATTATATTTGTGAAAAATAAAATATTTTCTATTGCTCTATTCATGCATTTTTAGTTAGTTAATTAGCAACTCAACTCTTCCTGCTTTTCTCAAATAGTAATTAAAACAAGAAACGTCTGTAGAATAGATAAACCAATCTCTGTGGGTTCGACATCTTTCTATACTATAATTTGATAGAGTACGAGTTTAAATTTTATATACGCCAGACACTCGTCAAGGACCCACAGAATTATCTTCACAACTGCCATGAAGTATAACGGAACATGGGAATAGTTAAAAGCATTGAAGCCGATTTTATTGTATTTCATATGACTGGTTCCGCCAAGAGGTGGTGGAGAGATTATGTATTTACAAGACCAGCTTATTCGCCTGCACTTACCTGGGAGCAGTTCTCACAGCTATTTTTGGAGAAGTTTGTTCCTATCACACTAAGAGAGGATTACTGCAGGCAGTTTGAGCGTCTCCAACAGGGTTGTATGACTGGTACCCAGTATGAGACTCGATTTGTGGACTTAGCACGTCATGTCATCGTCTTGCTTCCTACTGAAAAAGAGAGAGTAAGGAGATTCATTGATGGACTCACTTATACTATCAGGCTTTAGATGGCTAAGGAGACAGGGAGTGATATTTCATTCCAGACAGCTGTGAATATTGCTAGGCGGATCGAGTTAGTTCCTGCTCAGGAGAGAGGGCCAGTATCAGATAAGAGGCCCCATTATTCCGGTAATTTCACAGGCATCTCATCTAGAGGCAGGGGTACTTATGGTAGGGGTTATCATCCCATGCCATTTTATTCAGCACTTCAAGCATCTCATGTTGCTTCAGGGAGTCACGGTTCTATTATGCCTTACTCTGAGCACCCAACATTTAGTGCATATTCAGCTTCTATCAGTGCACCACCACTCCAAAGTCACTACAGCGATTATCCGGCCCGTTCAGTTCAGCTTCAGCTTCAACAGCCACGATAGCAGGATGGGTGTTATGAGTGTGGGAACCTTGGTCACATCAGGAGATATTGCCCTTAGTTATCGAGCAATAGATCTCAGCAGGATTCTCGTGCCATCATACCGGCACCTGTTGCTCCACCGCCCGCCCAGTCAGCTAGGGGCAGGGGTCAGACAGCTAGAGGTAGAGGTCAGGTCATTAGAAGTGGAGGCCATCCAGTTAGAGGCCGCCCTAGAGATGTAGCTCCGAGTGGTGGGGCCCAACATCAATTTTATGTTTTTCCAGCTAGGCCTGAGGCTGAGTCATCCGATACCGTGATTACAGGTATTGTTCCAGTTTGCCATAGAGATGCTTTAGTTCTATTTGATCCATGATCTACTTATTCTTATGTGTCCTCCTACTTTGCTTCATATTTGGTTGTGCCTCATGATTCTTTGAGTGCTTCTGTGCACGTGTCCACACCGGTGGGGGATTCTATCATTGTAGATCATGTCTATCGTTCGTGTGTGGTAACTATTAGGAGTCTTGAGACCACCGTGGATCTTCTACTTCTTGATATGGTAGATTTTGATGTCATCTTAGGTATGGATTGGTTGTCACCTTATCATGCTATATTGTATTATCACGCCAAAATGATGACCCTAGATATGCCGGGGTTACCTCGAATAGAGTGAAAAGGGACTCCTGGATATTCTACCAATAGGTTATATCTTACGTGATAGCTCGGCATATGATCGAGAAAGGGTGTCTAGCTTATTTGGCTTATATTTGCGATCCTAGTGCGGATGTTCCTTCTATAGATTCAGTCCTAGTTGTCTGTGAGTTTCCAGATGTATTTCCTACAGATTTGCTGGGGATGCCACCCGATAGAGATATTAACTTCTGTATTGATTTGGCTCCGGGCACCCATCCCATTTCTATTCCACCATATCGTATCCTCTCCCCCCCCCGGGAGCTAAAGGAATTGAATGAACAGTTACAAGACTTGCTTGACTAGGGATTCATTAGACCTAGTGTCTCGCCCTAGGCTGTACCAGTGTTATTTGTAAAGAAGAAAGATGGTTCAATGCGTATGTGTATAGATTATCGGTAGTTAAACAAGGCTACTATCAAGAACAAGTATATGTTGCCAAGAATTGATGACTTATTCGATCAACTTCAGGGTGCCAATGTATTTTCAAAGATCGATTTGTGGTATGGTTACCATCAGTTGAAGATTAGGGCATCCGATGTCCCTAAGAAAGTTTTTCGGGCTCGGTATAGGCATTACGAATTCCTAGTAATGTCATTTGGACTGACAAATGCTCCAGCAGCATTTATGAATTTGATGAACCGGGTATTCAAGCCCTATTTGGATTCGTTTGTGGTGGTATTCATTGATGATATCTTGATTTACTCCTGCAGTCGAGAGGAGCATGAGCAGCATCTTTGGATTGTGCTGCAGACTTTGAAAAATAATCAATTATATGCCAAATTTTCAAAATGCGAATTTTGGTTAGACTCATTTGCCTTTTGGGGGCATGTTGTATCGGCAGAAGGCATAAAAATGGATCCTAAGAAGATTGAGGCCATTCAAAATTGGCCTAGACCTACTTCAGCTACAGAGATCGGAGTTTCCTGAGTTTTGCAGGTTATTATCACCGGTTCGTGGAGGGGTTTTCATCCATAGCATCCCCATTGACCAACTTGACACAGAAGGGTGCCCCATTCAGATGGTTAGACGAATGTGAGTTGAGCTTTCAAAAGCTCAAGACTGCTTTGACTACGGTGCCAGTGTTGGTATTACCACAGGTTCAGGATTTTATACGGTGTATTGTGATGCATATCGCATTAGGCTTGGTGCAGTATTAATGCAAGATGGCAGAGTGATTGCATATGAGTCGCGGCAGTTGAAAGTTCATGAGAAAAATTACCCTGTTCATGACTTAGAATTGGTAGCCATTGTTTATGCACCGAAGATTTAGAGGCATTACCTTTACGGTGTCTCATGTGAGGTATTCACTGATCATCGTAGTCTACAATACATGTTCAATCAAAACGATCTCAATTTGAAGCAGAGAAGATGGTTGGAGTTGTTAAAAGACTATGATATCACCATTTTGTATCACCCCGGAAAGGCCAATGTGGTGGTTGATGCTTTGAGTAGGAAAACTATGAGTATGGGCAGCCTTGCGTATATTCCGGTTGGTGAGATGCCGTTAGCTGCAGATATTCAAACTTTGGCCAATCAGTTTGTGAGGTTAAATGTTTCAAAGTCCAGTCGGGTTCTAGCTTGCACAGTCGCTCGGTCTTCCTTGTATGAGCGCGTCAAAGAGCGTCAATATGATGATCCTCATTTATTTGTCCTTAAGGACATGGTGTAGCACGGTGGTGCCAAGCGGGTTGTTGTGGGAGATGATGGATTTTTGCGGATGCAGGGTTGTATATGTGTTCCTAATGTGGATGGGCTTCGTGAATTAAATCTTGAAGAGGCTTATAGTTCTTGGTATTCTATTCATCTGGGTACCGTCAAAATGTATCAAGATTTGTGGCAACATTATTGTTGGAGGAGAATGAAAAAGGATATAGTTGCATATGTAGCTCGGTGTCTAAATTGTCAGCAAGTCAAGTACGATCATCAGAGACGTGGTGGTTTGCTTCATAAGTTAGAAATTCCTGAGTAGAAGTGGGATCGTATCACTATGGATTTTGTTGTCGGACTCCCACGGACTCAGAGAAAGTTCGACGTAGTATGGGTCATTGTGGACAGGTTGACCAAGTCAGCACATTTCATTACAGTAGCATTTACCTATTCTTCAGAGCGGTTAGCGGAGATTTACATTCGCGAGATTGTTCGCCTTCAAGGTGTGCCCGTGTCTATTATTTCAGATTGAGGTACGCAGGTCACCTCGCACTTCTGGAGGGCTGTTGGGTACCGATTTGGTACAGGATGCCTTGGATAAGGTCAAGGTTATTCAGGATTGACTTCGCACAGCTCAGTCTAGGAAAAAGAGTTATGCGACTGTAAAGTTCGTGATGTTACATTCATGGATGGAGAAAGAGTATTGCTCTGGGTTTCACCTATTAAAGGTGTAATGAGATTCGGAAAGGAGGGCAAGTTGAGCCCTAGGTATATCAGACCCTTTGAAATTCTTGAAAGGGTGGGTGAAGTAGCCTACAGGCTTTCACTACCACCTAGCTTATCAGTAGTTCATTCGGTGTTCCATGTGTCTATGCTCCGAAAATATCATAGTGATTCGTCCTATGTGTTAGATTTCAGCTCAGTCCAATTGGACAAAGATTTGACTTATGAAGAGGAGCCGGTAGCTATTCTAGCCAGGCAGGTCCGACAGTTGAGGTCTAAAAGTTATCCTTCAATTTGGGTGTAATGGAGCGGTCAGTCCATTGAGGCATCTACCTGGGAGTCCGAGTCGGACATGCGGAGTAGATATCCCCACCTTTTCACCAGCTCGGGTATTTTTCTATTTCCGTTCGAGGATGAACGTTTGTTTTAGAGGTGGAGAACGTGATGACCCAATATATTATATTTAAAAATTAACATTTAATTCTATGCTTCGAGACCTCGAATAGCACCTTTCAGCATTCCTCGACTTACGTGCGCAGTCCGTAAATTTTTCCGAAAAGT